>JAZDUA010001293.1:0-102500 GCA_038098605.1 Gryllus longicercus
GTCTTCGCCTGATGTCTGAGCCGAGCAAACGCGCTGCGCTGCTCTTTATATGACTCCACTACTGCAGTCGTCGCCTGGGCTCCACGCTGCGCATGGTGCTGCTTGCAATAATTACGTATGTTCAACTGGTCCTGTTTTTACGTGCCCTGCTGAATTTCTACACTTAACGTGCCGTGCTGTGCACGTGTTCGCCTGCTGCGGGCATAATACAAAGCGCCATGTTCAACACTTGGGACTGTTACGTTGGTAATGTAATGTACTGTGCACGCGCTACATTTACGTGCCCGTTGAATCTTCTACACTTCTAATGCCGCGCGCTACGCGCATATTCTGTTTACTGTGGGCATGGTTCGTAATTGCTGCCCTCAATAATCACGTGTGTGCAACCAATCTTGTCACACCTTTTCAATTCTCTCCAGTGTGGTAATATACTGCGTGCTACGCACGTATTCTGCCTACTACGGGCATGCTTCCAGAAGCTGTGTTCGACAATACCTTTCACGAATGCGTGTGTGTGATTCATCCTGCTGCGTGTCTCCTGAAACACGTTGGCTAATTTCATGGGCGTGGGTTCGCAACACGCCCGTGTCTGCACAACAACCTTCTCATCGTTCTACAATAAGAACATGTCCTGCACATCGTACCATGTGTGTGCTTCCACGCCACGTGCGCAAGCTGTTATTGTATTCTAATGTTTATGTCCTGCAAAACCCCCCTCTTATTTTCTGTTATTTTGTCTGTAGGTTAAGTTGTACTTTTGAATAGAATATATGTTTACATGATCTGATTCACAGTTTTTTATGGTAACAAGTACTCTCCATCCAACTCCATCCTTGCAGTCCCAGACCTGCAATGATGGTCATAACCTGTTGTTTTTCTCATTACAGGTGTCTGGGTGGTCCTTCGAATTTAATTAATTTAATTGGAGCTATGGTAGGAATGTTTGGGAGGGGTCGAAGCCTCATTATTTCACAACTAGTCCACTTGCTCGACCCACCCCATCCAGTGTTGGATATAACGGGCATAGCTAAGACTACATCTGCACACACATACAATCTTTATTTTATTTTCGTTTTTATTTGTACTATTCCGATTGCTGTTGTTGCTTGTACGAGAATATCATATCGGTTTCTTGTGTCTTTCAACATATTATTTGTATTTATTTTCTTCATGCGAATTCCTTCATAATTCCTCACTCTTCTGACAAATGTAAGTCTTTGTGGATCTAATAATCTTTCAATTGTATGTCTTTATGCCATCAATTTTAATGATTTTTTTCGTACAAAATTTCTCTGCAGAGCTTTATACAACTTACGTTGTCTGGAGTAAGATGTGAGTATTCAAATTGCATTAAACAAGCAAGTCACGCATAGCTCTTCCGTGCTCTATTCTCCACCTCAGGGTATGACCCTTGCGCTGACCGCTTCACTGAAGGCCAGTGCACCCAATCTCCTCCTCTGGCCCCGGCTGGCCGCTCCCCGCACCGCGCCCGTCGCCGCCCTTTGTAGCCCAGCCGTGGGCGCATTCAATTACCGTCGCATAACGCTAATTGTTATCCTGTTACACAGCTATGTGCAGGGAGATTATGCAACGCTGTAGCAAAATTGGGGCGCCGTTCCGCCCCGGCGATTTTCCGGATTGTCGGCAGGCGATTGGCTCAGATGCAGCGGGCGGGCGGGCGGCGCGCGCGTCGGGCGCGCAGGTTAATGCGTCGGTGACATGGAGCCTGCGACGAGCGGCGGCGGCCGGTGCTGACGTCTGCGGGTGGATTGGGCGCTGCGAGCCCCGACGCCCAGCCCTCCGTGCCGCCCTCGCCCCGCACCGCCAGCCTCTCTCTCTCTTTCCCTCTCTCTCTTTCCCTCTCTCTCTTTCCCTCTCTCTCTTTCCCTCTCTCTCTTTCCCTCTCTCTCTTTCCCTCTCTCTCTTTCCCTCTCTCTCTTTCCCTCTCTCTCTTTCCCTCTCTCTCTTTCCCTCTCTCTCTTTCCCTCTCTCTCTTTCCCTCTCTCTTTTTCCCTCTCTCTCTTTCCCTCTCTCATTCCCTCTCTCTTTCCCTCTCTCTCTTTCCCTCTCTCTCTTTCCCTCTCTCTCTTTCCCTCTCTCTCTTTCCCTCTCTCTCTTTCCCTCTCTCTCTTTCCCTCCCTCTCTTTCGCTCTCTCTCTTTCGCTCTCTCTTTCCCTCTCTGTCTTTCCCTCTCTCTCTTTCCCTCTCTCTCTCTTTCCCTCTCTCTCTCTTTCCCTCTCTCTCTCTTTCAATCTCTCTTTCCCTCTCTCTCTTTCCCTCTCTCTCTTTCCCTCTCTCTCTCTTTCCCTCTCTCCCTTTCTCCTTCTCTCTTTCTCTATCTTTCTCCTTCTCTATTTCTCTCTTTCTCTCTCTTTCTCTCTCTCTTTCTCTCTCTTTTCTCTCTCTCTTTCTCTCTCTTTTTCTCTTTTTTCTCTCTCTTTTTCTCTCTCTTTCTCTTTCTCTCTCTCTCTCTTTTTCTCTCTCTTTCTCTCTCTCTTTCTCTCTCTCTTTCTCACTCTCTCTTTCTCTCTTTCTTTCTCTCTTTCTTTCTTTCTTTCTTTCTCTCTCTCTTTCTTTCTCTCTTTCTTTCTTTCTTTCTTTCTCTCTCTCTCTTTCTTTCTCTCTTTCTTTCTTTCTTTCTTTCTTTCTCTCTCTCTCTTTCTTTCTTTCTCTCTTTCTTTTTCTCTCTCTCTCTTTCCCTTTCTTTCTGCCTTTCCCACTACTCTGACTGATTTGCCACTCACTCGCCATATCTGCTTTTCTCACCTACACCGTAGCCGTAGGCTACTGCATCTCTCGCTCTTAGATTACTTTCGCTTTTCCTTTGATGATTGTAATCACCCACTATCCTTACCAATTCAATTACCCCCCCTCCGATTCCACCGTTTAGGATTTTTACACTTGAGCTTCCCATCAGTGATTTTTCCCCTGACTTCATTCCCTCTTGGTCCCCCTTAATTAGCTGACACTTCGTGGCATCGACACTTTCTGTCCCGCTGTCATACTCACTGCCTTCAACTCAGCACCCTCTCGCCCGCCACTATTTGCCTCACAACTCTCTTCCTCGCGTCCCTACTCCACCACTCTCTACACCGCCACTTTAATCTCTGCCACTCTTTTCCCTGCTTCTCTCTACCTCATCACTCTTTTCCCTGCCATTCTCTACTCCGTCACTTTCTACCCTTTCAGTCTTTCTTCCTCGCTCCTTCTTTTCCCGCCACTCTCATCCGTCATTCTCTACTCCGCCACACTCTTCTCTGCGTCTTCCTCTCTACTTCGCTACTCTCTTTTCTGCTACTCTTTCCCCCCTCTGTCCACCTCACGTATTTCATTCTGTTACTCATTCCATCTTATTTCATATTGCCAACTTCTACCCCTCTTCAATGCTCTCTCCCTATTTCTCTCCATCCATTTACCTACGAAGTTGCCTCTCGCTGACCTCCCACCCACGCCGTACCCCAGCTCTATCGACTAATACCTTCAATTGTCACATGACGCTAGTAATTCATATTGGCGGCTTGCGGAGCCCAGCGCGTGAATGCCGACGGCTTAGGCCGCCATCACTTTAGCTGCGGAAGCGTGTCTATGCGGAATTGTCCAATGGCCCAGCGGGGGCTAGCTGTCGTGAAAGCCACTATTCTTTGTGACGGTATGTTGAATTCGAGCACATTTCTCTTCATTGCCTTCATTGAATGTACCGAGCACACACAACATGGGCTTTAACGGCAAAACTATTTTTAACGTACAAATAAATTGTTTAATCGTCTAATTATACTTCTGGCAAAGGGAAAAGAAAACATATTTTATAGAATTTAAAGTAAGTTTCAATGTTTATTTTTACTTTGAATAAAAACTGGTAAATAAATCAGTATTTTATTTTAAATAGAAACCAGTAACTAAATCAGTAAATAAATTTGCAAGTATTCTTGACTTTTGAGAGTTAGCTCAAGAAAATCCACAGAGACGTATATTGTCATTCATTCTTTAAGCACAGTGACTGCCTGCATAACGTGACAAAATGAGAGAGGGGTGTATGTCTTGTCGTCTTCTCCACAAAGGCAATTTCTCCACAATATTTCCAGTACTTATTGTGTATTGCACGTAACATACTGTTGAATACACTATTTACATGAGGTAGCTGTTTCCGTCGATGCAGTAACATGTGAATAACGACATACGCGCGGGTAAGCAAAAATCAATATTCTACATTTGAAGAGTGACCTTTCAAAATGAGATTTGTCGGAGAAATGTAAATTCCATTTCGCAATATTCTGTGAATTTCAGATCCTCTCAATAACTTGAAATTCGATTAACATTTGAACAAAAAATATTTTCATAACTCATCCAATATTGAATTAGTCTTGTAAATTCTATCTCCCGCCTCTTCATCGATTTCGGTCGCAAATTTGGCAAAATACATGTAACCTTGATACTTGAATACAATTTTTCATCAATATTTTTTTAAAGAAACTACGTATTTTGTAGTAACTGAAGATATTAAAAACGTAATTCTAATATCTTAGAGTAGAGATTCTTAACCAAAAAGGTGCTGTAGACTTCCACTGTTTCATGCAACTATCAGGAATCATAATGGAATACAAGTCCGCATCATCGTGATCATCACCATTAGAAAGTGCATTTCACCAAGTCCAAAAAGATTTACTATTGACACTTCAAAATATAAATTTATTGTTATTGACGATTTCGTAATAAGCGGTATTTCAATTTCATTTTTAACACTATTTAAATGTAACAGTTTTGAAGTCAATGTGCACTTATTGCAATTTGCAAATAAGATTTAATAGCATAAAGTAATATACTAAATTAAATGTTAGACATCTTTTATGTTTATTTGTAATAAAGTTTTATCAGTTATTTTAAAACAGGGTAGATTTGAGTTTAAAATAGATAGGAAAAATGATTTTTTCCTGCCACTACTTCTCTCCAAAGAGTAAATGAAGCACTTTCCGCGTAAATTAAAAAAGGTTTAAACTTATTTTCAGTTGAATCTCAAAGTTGAAATTTATACTAAAGTTTGCATTACAATGACCACGTATATTTTTGCAAATTTCAATTTTTATCTCACGCTCCAACAAAGATATTATAGTTAAACATTGAAAATCAAATTGTTAGGAGATTGTAATTTTTCATAGTAATCATAACAAGTGGTATGCTACTTATCATTGATATTTTACATAGAGTAACTACACTGTTAGGTGTACAAAATAAGGCTGCGATTCTGTTCCTCCTTGAAAAATTACTCTATGCAAGTCGAAGTTTGTTCACGCACGTTTTTGTTCAATAAAAACACATTTCATATAAAAACACATTTAAAAATATCACTTTTATTTGTAGGTGAGAGTGTTTTGAATACAATGAATTGTAGTTTAAAATCTGCAGTTACTTAGCGCTGACTAACATACCGTGTATATCTATTTTTATGCACGCAAAAAAATGCACACGGCTTAAAACAAATATTGCGGCCATTTGTGAACCACGTACAATAATTATTTTAAAAAAATATTTAAAACGATAAAAACATTAAGTAGTTTATATACAAACTATGACTTCTTCTGAGATAGTCCAGCGACCAGTTACTTTAAAAATTGATTGGTCTATCAATTAAACAGCAAACTAACAAAACTAGTGAAACTTAAATCTAGTGTATATTAATTTCTCCACGCACGGCATGATGAATACGTAATAAACCATGGGAGACAGAAATTTCATGCAGAAAGTAAATACTCTTCCTTTATCAACTGTACAGCAAGTTTGTAAAAAACTGTGTATGCTAGCACACGCATAATAACAAAAAGAAGCAAAGACACGCCAGGAAAAGAAAGGAACACCTTCGGTGGAGAACTTCAAAGTGAGCACGCGGCTTTCGAACAGTAACATTCGGTTTCTCGCCAGAAACCTATACCTCCTCTTTGCAGAGGCAACTCAATACCAAAAAAAAGGAAGAAAGAAGCGGAAACAGTAGCCGGGCGCGAAGAAGGAACTTGATGTTCGAATTTTCCGTGCTGAATGCCGAGCGAGCGGCTGAAGCGCGGGACGCACCTGTGCTGACGGACCGCCGCCGTCGCCGCTTCCAGCGCCGTCGAATCCCACCAAATCCGGCGCATGCCGCGCACGCAGTGGGTCTGAATGCGTAACTAGCTGGTCGAAAACGCGAACCGCTTCTGACGGCTCGTTGGGAACACTGCTGCTTCTGCAGCGTCGTTGATAGCAAGTCGAAAGTCATAGGGTTAAAGATCCGACACTGGTGGATATTGGACATTAGCTACAAAACGAGGTCAAATTCAACCACTGTCTGCGGGTCTATTCCACGAGCCTGCTGCTCTGTACGCTGGTTTTCTTTGTTGTTGTTGTTGTTGTTGTCGTTGTTGTTGTTTTCAATCACAAAGTGGTCATAATGCCTGAGCAGCACTGTAATAAACGGGCCGCGAACCGAACGCTATCGTTCTTTTCTCATGCACTACACTTATGGGAAAATCGTTAAAGTAGTTGCGGAATGTTACAATAAATGCTTCCTTATAAAATCTCACCTGAATTTTGCCAACTACAATGAGGGTGTAGAAACTACAATAGAAAGGAAATATATTTTAATGTTCAAATAGCGGACGTATAATGCCACAATGCTAACGTTTTTGGTGAGAACTGCATGTTACACGTCAACGTTACATAAATATTACATAAACATGTTATTGCGATTATACTGTATAAAAACCTGACACAATTGATAGCAAAATTTCTGTGATATGTAACTAAATGGGATCAGAAATTTTTAATTAAAACAATATTGGAAATGAGACTGTTTATATTTCAATGACATAATAGATTGTTTTGGTCGATCAGAGTTAGGTAGGTCACACACAGGCTCTACAACATACTGTTTTAAACTCGTTTTTGGATAATAACCAGGCACTTAATGTCGAATTGAAAATGATACATCTTTGACCTTAATTCCAAAATATATTTTTAATTACTCAGATTATTGCACACACGAACGTGCCCGTAAAATAAATAAGTAGCATCGAAAAATTTAATCGTCTTATAGTAACGTATCGGATGATAAGCATTCTAACAATGTAATAGAAACTGTACATTATTCTCAATATTAAAACTGTTTAGTAAGACAGAATCAATGTGGCGTGAGCATGATTGAGACATAATTATCCCAACAAATGAAGTAGTAGCTTTTCTCCCGTAGAACGGAATCTCTTTGCCACTGGGCCGCCTTGCGAGGAAGTGGGCGGTGCGCCCTCCTCCCCCTTCCCTTTCTTGCACGGCGAGCGAGGAAGCGGGAGAGCGTCGGCGGGGAGGGGAGGGGCGGGGTGCGGGGTGCAGATATCGACTTTCGCGTCACGCTCTCGGCGCCGGCTTTCGCGAAGGAATCGCGCGATGACGGCTCCGATAACGCTACCTGCGCTTAAGCGACACAGCCCCCCCCCCCCCCCCGTCGGCCTACAGCGCCCGAGACTCCTCCTTCAAGGTGGCACTGCAAAGTACTCGAAGGGATTCGAACGTTTAATTTTACTTCATTTGGTCTGAATTAATTTCGATCGCATAGCAGGTACCCATTGTCGTCGACTTCGGGGGTGAAAAGCCATTGTTGTACCTATCTTGTTGGCTTTCAAGTTAGCCCTGCAAAGTACTCGAAGGGAATCGAACGTTTAATTTTACTTCATTTGGTGTGAATTAACGTCGTTTACATAGTGCACTCCCATTCTCGTCGTGACTGGGGGTGCAAAACTATTGTTGTAGCTACCTGGTTGAATCTACGCCTGCTTAAGCGCCCCACCCCCCCGCCAGCCTACTCCGCCACCGCCAGCGCCTGCGACTCCTCCTTCAAGGTGGCACTGCAAAGTACTCGAAGGGAATCGAACGTTCAATTTTACTTCATGTGGTGTGAAGTAATTTTGTTCGCATAGCTCACAACCGTTATCGTAGTGTTCGGGGGTGCAAAACCATTGTTGTAGCTACCTTGTTGAATGTACGCCCGCTTAAGCAGCCCGTCACCTGCCCGCGTCCCTACCGCCTACTCCACCATCGTCTCTGACCCCTCGGCCCCTCCTTTCAAGAATATAAAGTTGGCACTGCAAAGTACTGGAAGTGATTCAAACGTTTAATATTACTTCATTTGGTGTGAATTAATTTTGTTCGCACACCCATTGTAGTTGAGTTTGGGGGCGCGAAACCATTTTTGTTGCTACCTTGTTGAACGTACACCCGTTTAAGCAGCCCGTCGCCAGCCCGCGCCCCTACCGCCTACTCCACCTGCGCCTTCGACCCGCCAGCGCCTAGGGTCCTCCTTTCAAGCTCATAAAGTTGGCACTGCAACGTACTTAGATTAACTTGAACGTTTAATTTTATTTAATTTAGTGCGAATGGTGTAAGCCCATTGTCACCATGTCCGGGGGTGCAAAACCGTCGTTGTAACTACCTGATTGACTATTTGTAACTTTTTTTCACTTGCTTGCTTGCTAGTGGTCACAGGAACAGAGTAGTTAACCTCGGTTGTAGAAGTAAGAGTAGATTGGTTGTACCATTACAAGAAATGAATACGCCCTGGCTGTGAACATACGAGTAGATTGGTTTTGATCCCGCCAAGCATTCAGAAAATCCAAAATGGTCTTATGTGTTTCTATTATGTTTATGTATTTATTTCAAGATGTCATTTTCTTTTATGTATATAAAATTCGACAACTAGTGTTAAGGAATCAGAATGATTTGACTAGAAGTGCACTTTTTCAAATGAGAAAGGTGACCACTAGTGGGTTAAGATGCCCCGTCACACATCGCCCACAACATCGCATACTCCACCACAACCGTGGCCAAAAGCATTCAACTCCCTCCTTCAACAACTTCTTACTCCCATCCATATGAATAAATTTAGTGCGCAAAGTACTCGAAATTACTAGAATATTTTCTGAAACAAATGTTGCTTTCGTCGCTAACTTGTTGCGAAAATCAATTCTTCGCTCCAAACGTATAACGGGGATAGGAAATGTTAATTTGTCGCTAGTGTGGAGTGAGCGCCCTAAAGAGCTATTGTGCGGTGGCCGTTCACGAACCCAAAGCTGCGAACGCGGTGTCTGCACTGGTTTGTGAAGCACGCGTGGGGGAGGCAGACTGTAATATTTCTGCGGGGCGTGGACGGCTGGCATGGTGGCCGCGAGGTGGCTGCCTATTTAACCACGCGTCCGGTGCGTGGAGACAATAGCATTGCATAGAAGGTACGTTTTGCCCGTAATTAATGGATTAAACACTGCCAGATACTGGTACATGGTAGAAAAATCGTGACTGCGTGGTGTCATTTGGACAGACTCATACGCAACAGTTTATTCATATCGATACCATCTACTTTCCCTTCGCTACCGTCTCCGGTTGCTTTTTCACATTCTGATTTGCTTCTTGCTTCAAGTTCACCCTCCTCAAAAACTAAGCCTACACTTTCAAATCCCTTTCTTCTTTTGGCGACCAATTGCACCTTACTAAATAAATGTTTATCCTGAATGTTCATTTGTTTTAGGGTCTTCATATGCTTCTTGATAATCGTGGTACGTCCCCATCTTTGGAGTAATATGTGTTTTTCATTTTCGGATTATTTTCCTCTTTGGACGTTAATATAATCTTATTTAACAGCATTCAGCATTGTCTCTACTTATCTCGGTTCTATCTGAATTTGTATTGTCGTGAGTGTATCTTCATTTTCTCCCTCTATTCCGACTGTTAATCTGTGTGGATCACTTATAATTCAGTCATCATAATGCTTTGTAACCATTGTTTTTCCTAACATTTTTATGCAGTATTTCTAGTTTTATTCTTTATGTTTCAACTAAAAAATTAATTCAGTTGGTTTTGTATCGTCTGTCCTCTAAAAACACACCCCTCTGCCCCAACAAACTTCTAGAAGGCTCTATCTTTTGTTCTTTGTTTCACATTATTGGTAGTTGATCATATGACTTGCAGAGCATGGTAAGTAATGCTACATTGCTCTCACCAAATGAAAAATACCCTTTCTGGGCTCCGAGATCTCAGTACATCTAATTATATGAATGCCACTGACAGAAAGCAATCCGCATGCGTATGCGAGAGATGGAGCAGAAAAGGTTCTTCTCTTCCAGAAGGTTTCGTCTCTTTATTCGAAACTGTAAATTCACAAAGAGAATATTATTTCTTTCAAGTCGTTCCTCAATCTTTTTGAAATCAACTCAGTAAAATATTTTTTAAGATATGCTGTGATATGTTTAACAATCAATTTAAGTTACTACATTTTCTCCCAAGATCTTTGGAAGTAATTTTGCTTGTTTACTCTTGATGCACTCAGTTGGAGAGAATTATTTTACATCTAATGAGAATTCTATCATCTATCTAGCATTATTGTTGATATAATTCTGGCAACTGTTACTCTCTAGACATAGTATTTCCAGCAGCGTTCAACACAAAGAAAAAGTATGTACTAAACAGCTAATTATGACATATCATGTTTTTACTTGTACTCTCATATATAAATACTCTGTTTTTGAAGATAGCTTCCATTAGAGCGGGTTTTAACATATTCCTTTATTAATAGTTCTCTTTCATATTTGCTTATTGCAGATAATTAACTTTGGTGTAGAATATTGTTATTCTTTCGAATATCAGAAATGTAGTGAAAGAAAAGGAAAAATGTTTCAAATTTTCTGCATTAAAACACGACTTTTAAAATGAAGTGGAAATTGAAAACTATTTTGTTGATATTAAATTGCATATTTGTTATTTTGTACTACTATGAGCCATTTCTATTCAATTATAGTAACTTGAAATTTTCATCTAGCACAAGCTAAAAGTCTTTCGTAAAATGTCATTATGTAGAATTCAGTATCACTTTGTGCATGAAAACATTCGCAAAATATTTAGATATGAACTTTTTTAAAAAATCACATAAAAAATAAACAACATTTTGCATAACGACAGAAAGTAATAGAAATATTTTAATTAATAATTTGTCTATGCGAACGATTAGTTGTCATTTGATATAAAAAATAAATAACACTGAGAGATTGCCAATACAGAAAATTACAATTTCTTGTTCGTTAAAATCAAACACACAGAATCATGACATGACTCAACAGACATATTTTTTCATACGGAGATCACAACTCCATGTGATCTTACTATTTACAATGGAGATAAAAACTGAGTTGCCGGTCCGGATGGCCGAGATCGCTATGGCAGTAGTGCCGTAGCGATCTCGAACCGAAGGATTGCGGGTTCGAGTCCCGCCTCGGGCATGGTTGTATTGTGTTCGTCCTTTCACCCCCTATCATCATCATATCGTGTCATCCCCACAGTTACCATACCGTTACAAGCAATAGTGGTCGCTAATGACCTAGTAGTTGATGCGACCTTAAAAAAAACTGAGTTAATTTCTTCACGTGTTTCTCATGAAATTAAAACCTCCTAATACAAAAAATGGAAAGTTTACTCCAAATTCCAATTAATAAATATATTCCCTCAGATCTGTAAACATTCCATTATTTTCAATTTATTTCCTTTGGAAGTCTATACGCTCTCTCTCTCCCTGTCTGTATGTTCTTCCAAGCACCATTTACTCAATATATATTTTAACACTCTTGTACTAGTCAGGTCTATACGACCTGAAAAGGAATCCGTTTTGCTTATGTGGTCATGTTTGACAAATGAGCATTCTGATACTTAATGATTTTGGTATCTATATAAATATTTTGAAATGTATGTAACATTCGTTTCTCTATTAGTTACTGTTTCTGTAAAAATAATTGTTATATATTGAGCTGAGCTCAGATACAGGGCGCAAAATAATTAGTGACGTTGGTCTACTCCCGCGGATTTAAACGTGGCGCGGGGGCGACGTCCCAATTATAAGGGCGAGGCGGTGAAGCGAGGTGGAATCGCTGCGGGCCAATACGAAAATGATGATAGCCAGATAAGGAATTGCGAATGGCCATTGGCCGAAAGGTCGAAAACGAGAGAAGCAACGGGTGGAAGGCTGGTGGTACGTTGCGAAACTCCGATTGTTAAACCATGTCTAAGAGAGTAAGAGCTTCTTTTGTTGAAAGTTTTCGCGAGAGTAGAGCTACGATATTCTGTTAGAAAATTTAGTTAGAGGAAGAGCTAGCAGTTTCTGCTTAAATAGTCATACGAGGAGGAACTCATCTCGACTAAATGAGTTAATTTTTTAGTGAAAGTGCAAGTAATAGCAACTCCACGTTTGGGTGTTTTTTGTTTTTTTGATTTTCGGTGAGTAGAAAATTGAACGGTTAAGGTGTGTGTTGGAATGAAACCCGGCGCAACCACGCCCTGCTTCCAAGGTTCCTGAAGTGAAGGGTCAGCAGTCGACGCGAGGTTTTCGGGGTGATGATGCTTAGAAGGCAACGCCAGCGCCGTTCATCCGCCAATGTCATACGCAGGAGTTTAAGTACCCGTGCAGCCCACGGCTGAAGCAATAAGCAAACATGTAAATAAATGTAACGACAAAGATTGGTCACAAACCAGAAACTTTAACAAAGCCATTAGTGAGCGATTCAATTCTCTAGAGGCACAAGTGAAATGGAAAGGGCTATGCCCTTGTTTGTAAATTGCAAGATTGCTTCTCACGATAAATATAAATTAATAATGAGAGCATAAATGGAGTACACGGACACCCGAGTATTACAATTGTAGAGTAGGTTTCTGCCAAATTAATTGAACAACCACCACTACATTTTTTCAGCAAGCTTTAAACTGGAGGTTATCAAAAATGCCAATTTAATCCAAACATTAAAAATATTAATACTAATAAAATTCACATTATTTGCTATTTTATCAAAAATTATGGATCGTATCTTAGTCAATGTAATGTCTCATTCGTTTTCCTGTGATATACTTTTCATTTAAAAATTAATTTTAGCTAGTCGGATATATAAACATATTGTAACACTAGGTACTTGAATTACATTTTCCATGGCTTAAAGGCAGAATTATGCCTCTGGACTTCACAATCAGTATCACAAAAATATTAGTTTGTTATGGTACTGAATTACTTATGTTTTAGATGTTAGTGGCCATTTTATTTAATAATTTTTTTTTTGGTAAGGTTTTTTATTTTCCTTCTCTTCATTTCCTCTTTTATTACGCTCTACTCTCATTTTCGCTTGCTGTTCTCCATACCAGATTGATTTTCTTTTCCCACTTCTCCTCCTCCTTTATATTCTTCTGCTTCTTTTTTGTTCTTCTTCTTCTTCTTCTTCTTCTTCTTCTTCTTCTTCTTCTTCTTCTTCTTCTTCTCTTTACCTTCTAATTTTATAGGATCACTCGTAACTCTGCCATTGCTAGGGGTTATGTCTTCTATTCCCAAACCCTCTTTCTTTCTCTCTTCTCCCTCAGAGTTTACCATAATTATCTTCTATTCGCATGTACTCTCACCCTTTCAACATCGCGTGCTGGTGCACAACCCCTTGCTTCGCCCTGCTGCAGCGCCTCCTCCCCTCCCCGTTCACCTCTCATCCCCTTCCCCTCCCCTCCCGTCCCCTCCCCTCCCCTCCCGTCCCCTCCCGTCCCCTCCCCGCCTCCTCTCCTTCCTCCCCCTTCCCCTCTCACACCAGGCGTCTCCCGCGCTCAGCGTCGGGGAGCTCCGATATGTAAATACCCGCTGCTTGCCAGGAGACAGACAAATGTTAGTTCGTGTGACTCCTTTGTTCGAGAAGCGGAAATGTAAATACCGCTGTGTTTCACATTCGTTTGTTTCCTCTTGGCGGCCTGTATTACTCTCCTCAGATTGGAGAGATTTTTGCTCATCCTTTTTGCAGACGCACAAAAGAAATAATTTTTTCTTTTGTAAGTGAAATTCCTAATGATATTTTATGTTTTGCGTAATGAACCTCTGACTTCCTTTCCACTTTATTTTTGGCTCTTCGCGAAGGAAGAAGATTTTAATTTTCAAATGACTTAACTCGTGTGGGATGTGCTTGAACGTTGTCAAAATTTAAAAAAAAAATCATAGAATGTTATTGATTATCATAACTTGATGTCTGAAATGGGTTATATTTGGTTCGTTAATTTGAAATGTAAATTAAAAATTAATAAATGTCAATTTAATCATATTAACTTCTAAGGGAATATGATGATTAAAAAACACAGTTTAATATTGAAAGTAACAAAGTATGCTAAGTTTTCAAATCCATTTCATAGGAGTATTACAACCAAATACATTGATGTCGAGTATAAAGTGAAATTTGTATATTGCAATTACAATGAAATTGCAATTTACTCTCATTTCCCCCTGAATAATTATATCATAGTACGTGTGTATCAAAATGTAATTACCAAACATTTCTACTACACAGATTGCTTGCATAAGTAGAAAAGAAAAATATTAATTGAAAAATTCAGAGGATTAATCATAATTTAATGAGCGGTTATTCTCATTATTTTTTAGAAAATAAAGTCAATTTAGTACAACATCCAGAGCACTTTTTTGCGGAGTTGAAATAAGTTTCCATCATTTTTGTTTTGTAGCTTACGTTATTTTATACTATGTATAGCTAACAATCACAATTCACTTTTCATGTTCAATTTCAGTTAATTTGCCTCTGTTTGAAACTTCTACCTCGCGGTGATGTCCGCTTTTCAAAGGGTAATAGCTTGCGGCTTGCAAACGTATTACTGGCGCAACGCTGACAATATAGTCAACCTCCACGTAATTAAAACTGTTTTCTGTAGATGTCAGGACCTCAGTGGGTTTCGAATGCTCTCATCGTGATGAGGGGACTAGAGATGGCTTCCTTGTAATCGCGTAGCTGTCTTCTCCGTTGCGTGTGATATGTGGGGCTCCACCCTGTAATTCTGTAAATGCGATACCAAAAGATGAAAGACAGAATACTGAACGTCATTTCCACAAAAAGGATTGTTACTTCTTTTCAAGGAGCTGTAGAATTAACACAATTTCTCAAGATTCTTCATGCTGCATGAATATTTACAACTTTGATATTTTATAATTTTAACGAAGATCAGTAATTCGCGTAATACCTTACTTCATTGTAAAAGTTATATAACCTACTCGTATTTCATTTCTACAAATTTTCATTGAACAACACTATTTTAATATAATTTTAGAAAGAGAGTTATACTGCTTTTGGAATTCAGTACATATTATTGCAATTGTTGTATTTTCAAATAAACTAAGAATGCACAAGAATATAAATGTATACATCGGCAGTTACTTTCTTTTTCCAGAAGTGCAAGAAAAAACATTTTTGGCTTCGCGGGAAGATTCAATTTCCTTTTTGGGTATACATAAAACATTATTTTGGATTGTCATGGACACTTCAGAGACATTTTGCTGGAACAGGATGACGTAGTTGTACATCACTTACTACTAAGAAGATTAAAGTGTCTGGCTTTCCTTGTAATTACATCATAATGAACTTCAACGAAATTCAGAAACGTTCCTTGAAAATGTTTTCATTATTTCTGAGACTTTCGTATTAAATGTTTAGCATTCACGGGAACGCATCAAGTGCAACTATCTAAATAAACATCCAACGACAAACTTATTTTCTATAACGGACCTCGTGTAGGGTAGGACGAAACGAAACACTGCGAGATCTCCGCGCACAAAAGATGACAGCCGCTCCTTAGGGCCCGTTCACTCGCCGTCACCGCTGCGCGCTTCAGAGCGCCGCAGCTCGTAGCAGAGCATTGCTTTGAATGGACGTCTTCCCACATGCGACGGGTTTGCGTTGCTGCAGCAAGCGGCGGAGGGCTCTCGCTTCGCGAAGCGGAGGAGAGCGTACGCGCCACCGCGAGCAAACACAGCTTTAAATGGCGGTCTTCCCACTGAGCCACTGGTCGCGGCGTTTTACCTTTGATCGTCGTCGCCGGAGGGTGGGCGACCGCTACCCCTGCAGAACCCACCCCCTTCCACGGCGGGCGGCGGTGCGGCCGTGGCTGCAGCGGTGGCGGCGTCGGAAGGACTCGGCTGCTTGGAAGCGCGCCGCCGTCGCGACGTGGGCAGGCGCCCTAGGGTAGGACGAAACGAAACACTTGGACTTATCCGCGCACAAAAGATGACAGCCGCTCCATAGGACCACTTCACACGCCTCCACCGCTGCGCGCTTCCGAGCACCCGGGCAGCAGAGCGTTGGTTTGAATGTGTCCATTGGACACCTTCCCACGTGCAGCGGGTTTGGGCCGCTGCGGCAAGCGGCGGAGGACTCTCGCGCTACGCGAAGCGGAGGAAAGCGTACGCGCCACCGCGAGCAGAACACAGCTTTAAATGGCGGTCTTCCCACTGCGCCGCCGGACGCGACGTTTTACCTGCTGCGGTCCTTTTGTTCGTCGTCGCCGGAGGGTTGGCGACACCTAACCCTGCAGACCCCACCCCCTTCCACGGTGGGCGGCGGTGCGGCCATGGCTGCGTCCGTGGCGGCGTCGGAAGGGCTCTGCTGCTTGACGGACGCGCGCAGCCGTTGCGTCGTGGGAAGGCGCCTTAGCGCGTTGCTCGGCGAAGCCGCGGCAGAGGGCGGCAGCAGCAGCCACAAGTGGCCGCAGGGCGGGGGGTGGCGGCGGTGGGCACGCACTGAAAGAGAGCGTGAGACAAAGCGGGGGCGAAAACAATGCGATAAGCGCACGGCGTCGCGGCGTGCTCGCGGGTGGAGGCGGCGGTGGAGAACGATACGCTGGGGGTCATTCGAGGAATAAGTTCGTACAATTGGGAAGGAAAGGGATCTACGCTTCGTTATAAATTATAGAAAGAAGGAGGCAGGGGAGTAACTGAAAAGTGTATGTACACCACAAAAACAAGTGGCTCGTTTAAAAACATTTTAGTACAATAAGCATTAAAAGTGTTTGAAAAATACATCTACCAGTTTCATTATTTTTCTTTCGAAAAGAATAAAAGAAGAGGTGATGGAACACATATTGACAGGTGATGAACTGGTGTTAAGAGAAATAATACATCGTGTTCTTAAATAAGAGAAATGCCGACTACCTGTTTTAATGTATCGTCATAGGAACTCTTAAGAAACCTTATAGCAATAGTTATGAACACCATTAAAATATCGAAAATTTAAAGTAATAAACAGTTCCGTGTACAGTATAGCATAAATTATCACTGAGAAAAATTGATACCAGTTGCACCTGCAAACATCTGTCGATCCGTGGATATTGGTGGAAAATTTATTTAGAGAGGAATATCATTCACATCCAAAATAATATAAGCAGCCAAAAGGATCTGAAGTGCACATTGAAGAAAGCCAAGAATCTCGAATACATGACCACAACTTATGACTTTGGAACATAGAAACTATTAAAGGCCACGTCAAAGAAACTCGAACTCTACACTTTCCACGTCCAACAGTATTCCTACAATGGTCAGTTCCGAAATAGCCAATGCAAATTCTACCACAACGTACGAGGAGAGCGGGCTCAGCAAGACCTACTTCTAGATCCCGAAGAAGATATAAGAGTACTTTCACAGGCTAAGGAACATTCCAGGGAAATATAAAAAACTGCAAACCACAGATGGATAACAGATCTACAAGATGACTATACAGAACAAAAGAAGACAGAGGACAACATTTCTCAGCGCCTGGATCGCAAAAGTTATACGTTTCTTTGCCATTCATTAGGAAAGAGAATAATCTTGAAGTTCTAGGCACAATTAAAAAATGTTATTCGAATAATGTATGCTCCTCCGAATCACTGGCATTGTAATTAAAGGACATCCGATCAGAAATGTCTGTATACGTCGAGGCATATTGCAGTAAAACTCTGTAGCGTATTGCTTCATCCACATAGTAACAATATCTCTTGGTAGCATGTTGATCCATCCCACTATAGTCCTGAAGAAAACCGGACTCGTATATCAAACATTCAAGACGAATTATTCGTTATTTTCTTCATGAACGACTTCAAGTTGAGCGGAACGTTCTCAAGTCTCTGCTGAACTCTATTCAAGTGTTTAGTAAAGACATCGCAGAGGAGTTCAGTGTAGGCTACGTTACCACGTTTACTAACCGTAGGTAGAATCACCAACATTTGGGAAAAAAAACTCCCAGACACAACGTCCTTTAGGGGCATGCATGAAAGAATATAATGAGTACCAATGTTTTCAAGAGTCCGCGTATACCTGCCACCAACAATTTGTTTTCCTCGACGACGAATTACAAGCGACATAGTCGAAACCTTGTTAATGATTCAGATTTACTAATTAACTAGATGTTCACTTCACTCTGTTTGTCATATATTGATTTTCAACTATCTTCTTGTATGTCCCTTCTATAATTAGCTTTGATTATTCCCTCTCCAAATTATTTTCATAAGAGAACAAGTAGCGTCATTCAATTATTTCCATTTTCCTCGCAACGATGATCCTATCGACCCAGGTATGTTATGAAGCGTATATCACGTTTCTTAACAAAGTGAATAACAAGGAAATGTGAAAGTAAAAAAATAATATATTATTAGTATAAAAAAGCGTAAAATTATTCATTTTTACCTAACCTACGGCAGCGAAGGCAGAGTAATCGCCTGGAGTGGACATTAAGCACACACGTTTCTGATATTATAGGACACACCGCTGATAATAAATAGCCTACCCTCTATGATACTTTGGGGACAATGAGTACCTAAAATTTTACATTTCATCCACATTATTACAATATCAAAATCCCACATTCTCTATTATTAAGACAAGAAAATCTTTGAATAAGCCACGCATAACCTCGCTTACCTTTATTTTAAATTCAAACATAATAGCTATTCATGATTGTGATTGTTGAACAAGGTAAATTCTAGTGCACTGTAGTCATTTAAACACACAGAAAATCCTGTGTAAACTTTTTAAAACTGTACAAATGTAAATACTTTTCGCTTTTGCAATAGGTGATAAATTTGACATTTTGTAAGGTTTTTATATTTATAAATAAAATTTACAAACGCCTTTTTAATGATGCCAGATATAAGTTCCGTTGTAATAATACTTATTGGGAAAGCCTTGTAGGTAGTGAAGGAGTGTTATACATTTTTTGATAATTAATTGTTATAGTTTGTCATTTAAAAATTAATTCTATAGAAGATACGTAAAGGAACTGCACCCCGAAGCCGTTGTAGAGATAAACGAGTAAATGTAATGATCTCGTTCACTAGAGAGAAAAAAATATTTTCATTAATTCATTATAAATATGAGTTGACTTTGTAATTAAAAATTAAATTCATATGACGTGTTATCTTACAAAATGTTGAAAACACGTTAATCAAATACGTACGTAACTCAAATTAAAAAGAAATAAAATAATGTTCCCACAATTCTAGATCATTAATAGTTTTAAATAATGAGGTCAAGTATGTTCTATTTATTCTCATTTTCAAATTAAACAACACAAACAATACTGATGAAACAAAACATAAAATTACTTTGCAATAAATAAATGGTATATCGTAGCTTACAAATGTTCTTGAAACTAGATTACAAAACTCTTTGAGTACACACAAGTCTGCTCATGAGACCAGATACCAAACTGTTGAAAGACCGTCGCGGGGTAATGCAGTGCAGACTTCTCCGAGGCAGAAAGCGGCGACGGTAGAACCGATGATGAGGCGAAAGAGCGGTCTCAGATGAAACATAAAAAGACTAAAGCGACTGTGCAGGTTTTGTCAACAGCAACGCTTAAGACGGCACTGACGGTGTTCGTGATGATGTTAATGACAGACACAATTATGGTGATGGTGGAGGCATCGCTAATGAAAATGGCGATGACGGTGTAGATGGTGACGATACTGATTGGGACGACGATGGCCGGTGAAAATAATGACAATAGTGATGATAACAATGGTGACGATAATTATGGGATGATGTGCCGGTACCGAAATCGATTATAACAATGACGATCATGATGGACAGGTTGGCGTCATTGGTAATAAGGTCGGGGGCATCGTCAATGACGAAAATATTGGCGATGATCACAAAATAAGTTCATTACGAAACGATGATGTAATGATTTGTAATAATTAATGAATGTGATAGTACGATACGAGCGAGGAACGAGCTAGTATCCTAACATTTATACGAGTGTATTAATACCAATTCCATCGAGTTCTCACCGTACGTTTTCTGCTACATTTGAACGAGCGAGTATCCTAAACTTTATACGAGTGTATTAGTAACAATTCCATCGAGTTTCTCATCGTACGTTTTCTGAGACATTTGGTAACTTTTTCTGTGACTTTTGGAAACTGTTATTAGTTAAAATTTCATATAGAATCGTTTGGAAGCAGTTGACATGAAGGATTTAGCCAACGCTACTTTGCCGACAGCTCCCTACCTTCCCCTGCCGCAGGTGGATTTGGTTTACCACTCCACTAGTCAAATAGAATCAAATAAAACTACAATACAATTTATTTTAAGTAATATTCCACGTAAAAATTACCGATAATAAAAGAAATTTAAACTGACAAACATAATATAATATTAAATCCAATTTCAATGTACCCGACCGAAACATTCACTAGAACGAACCTCAATGATTAGTTAGGTGTCAATACTTAGTTTGTAAACTTCCCTGTGATTAGTCAAAAAACCTTTATCATAATGAAATCTCTATTGTAATGAGTATAATTATGCAATGGGTGGTATCCATCAAATTATAGTAAAATATAAGGGGAGAAGAAAAAAAGTGGTGATGATGATTGTTGCGGTTGTAGCGGCATTCCAAAAAGGAGACAGCGGCGCGATACAGCTTCCCGGAAGTTTGTCGGGGCGGTGCACCGGCAAAGGCGCGGCCAATGGGAAACGAGCGGACAGCGGCGGAGCGAGAGCCGAGCAGCGAGACTATGTGGGGACCGCAGCCGGAGCAGCAGGCAGTGTGTGCGAGGAGTCCGTATACGAGAGTCATTGAAGATTGGAAACTGGTTTCAACCTGGCATTGTGTTTGGTCACTTTATTGAATTAACTGTTGTATGCGCTACTATTGGTACATATCTTGGTATAACGTTACTTTGACTTCGTTTCTGAACATTCCTCTGGTAGAAACGGAATATAACTGTCTGCCTGGAAGTTGAAAAAAAGTGTTAATGTTGTTACATTGTTTTTCCTGTATACAACAATGTTTCCTGTATACAACAATGTTTCCTGTATACAACAATGTTTTCCTGTATACAACAATGTTTTTCTGTATACAACAATGTTTTTCTGTATACAACAATGTTTTTCTGTATACAACAATGTTTTTCTGTATACAACAATGTTTTTCTGTATACAACAATGTTTTTCTGTATACAACAATGTTTTTCTGTATACAACAATGTTTTCCTGTATACAACAATGTTTTTCTGTATACAACAATGTTTTTTCTGTATACAACAATGTTTTTCTGTATACAACAATGTTTTTCTGTATACAACAATGTTTTTCTGTATACAACAATGTTTTTCTGTATACAACAATGTTTTTCTGTATACAACAATGTTTTTCTGTATACAACAATGTTTTTCTGTATACAACAATGTTTTTCTGTATACAACAATGTTTTTCTGTATACAACAATGTTTTTCTGTATACAACAATGTTTCCTGTATACAACAATGTTTTTCTGTATACAACAATGTTTCCTGTATACAACAATGTTTTTCTGTATACAACAATGTTTTTCTGTATACAACAATGTTTCCTGTATACAACAATGTTTTTCTGTATACAACAATGTTTTTCTGTACATAACAATGACGATACGAGGAGGTAGTGCGGTGCGCGGGGCCCCATCGGGACGGGACGATCGACCACGAAGAGGCAGCCGCCGGCAGCGGCGGCGACGAACTGGGGCGCAAGAGCCATCGCTCTCACGGGTATCGCCGCCCGCCCATTACAGCCATCTGTCATCGCTGCCACCGCGACGCGCCCTCCAAACGAACTCGCCGCTCCCCCAATTGTCGGTTCTCGATGCTTTCCCGTCCAGGCGGTTTCTCCTCCTACGACGTAGAACTTTAACTTCTTGATCTGCAATTCATTTACACGCACGGTGCTGTACTAAAATGTACAATTCCGCTTAATCAGTCACTTCATTTTAGAGAGAAAACTGATTTGTAAATAAATTTTACATTTTTTAATATTTATTTTGTGGATGGTTTCTTAAGAACGTGATCATCGTCGTATTTATAATCTCAAATAAAAATAACACTTTACTATTTAATTCTTTATATTTTGTATTCATGATTCCTACGGCATTATTAGTAGTTCAATATTGTTAATAACACTTTTTTCATTAATTTACTATCATTATTATTATTATTATTATTATTAATATCATCATCATTTTTATCATTATTATAATTACACTAGGGAATATTTTTTTCATACCTTCAGAATGAATATAGGTGATTTAAAATTAACGATCACGTTGATTTTGAAAATCATTATAAAGAGGTTATACCACGCAACTTTCAAAAGATATTTAGTATTTGATATAAACAAAATCCTATACAAATTTCCACATTGTCACTCCATTTATATTCATGTTGAGTAAGAACAAGTTAAAAATGGTATACGCATATTCATGCAATAATATGCAGACATTAAAGTTGTTTTGTTGGTGTTCTCCCTAATATTGGTAGAGCGAATGACTGATTTGAGTTTTCCCTACAACGACGACATAAGGTTTGTTGTACAGGTGACACAACACTGGTGAGCAGCTCATGGTTAGTTCTTATCACAAACAGAACAGCCTAAGCGTGACAATACGCGAGTGTTGTAATTTCATATATTTTTTCCCTTTGAAGTTTGAGTGTAAATCTTCCACAAACGCAACAGAAGTCATCGAGTTGATTCGCACAAATTCGATGTGAAATGACGATTATCTTTTTATCGAATCGATTCAATTCTACAGATCATGTGGCGAATTTCACTTTGTAAAAAGTACAGAACTAGAATGTATTAATGTGTTTAAGGCACACGCAAACCAGACACGAATTTCTCACGCACTGCGGGTAGGCCTACAGTTCCGCTTGACACCGACTGACTCAGAATCTGCCACCCTAACAGTTGGATACTTGTATACTTCCGATAAGGTAAGGGACTAAAGTAATTGCTTTCGTTGACTGATGCGGCAATAGGAAGTATGAGGGTGGGCGTGTCTTGTTTTCAGAACATCCACTTAGATCTACTCGTAATTAAACGCAACTACCAGACGCGAGAATAAAGACGGCAATCTTGCATGCAGAAGGTAAAAAAATCACGAAACCCTAATTTGGTTTATATGCCATGAAAAATGTATAGATGGATAGAACAAATTCCGTTTTTTTAAGATTTCATATGTATTGATTCTACATATCTTACAAGGGCATTTTAACTATATTTGTATTAATAGCAAAAAAATGATACAATATAACGATACGGTATATTTAAAACTTGTGACGTGATTTGTCGTTTTTATTGTGATATTCGCAATCTGTGTATAAAATTGATATTGTTTTCCGCACCCTACCTTCCTGGAGGTAAAAATCTTGTTTCCTAGTGTTATCTGTCACAACCTATATATTGTTTGAACAAATATTGAATATATTCTCTAACAGATTTATTTTAACAACATTGTATTTATTGTTTACGTATGGAAGACATTGAACACCATGCGATATTGTGTTTTATTAATACAATCGAAATCGAATATGTTAAAATGCCATTTTAAATAAGGATTTGAAACAATGTATTTCTCAATTGTTGTACTTGCTTAGGACGCTGAAATCCGAAATTAATTTCTTTCAGGGAACTATTTCGTCATTTAGTGGGTCAACTGACTAATCACAAACGGGTTTCTTCAGTGCAATAATCCAACAGCAGTCGCCAGGTATTATGGAAGTTAAATAATAGAGAATATAAAGCGACATTGTCTCCGGTGTGCCCCAACGTTCACGTAGCACGCTCGTAAACCCCTCTTACACACCCGCTACCTCCCCCTACCTCCTGCGGTTAGAACCTTGTCATATTTTACCGCCCCCTCCGCGACCTTCCTTGACGCCGGTGTCCAGTACTCAGCCTAGCCTCTCTCTCCGAGTTACCAGCGTTTCGTACTCTGCTCAAAATCCCCAGTTGTACTCTAGATGTTCCACATGCTGTGAGGACGGTCCCACGAGATAAGCCTGTCCCAACGGCTCATGTGTCTGTTAGCTTACCTAGTCTTTGGTACTACTGAAGTTTCCCAGCTAGTTAAGCGACCTCTTCTCTACATAGACTTGAAATGTATTTGTCAAGTTACATCTCTTGTTTCATTTACTTTAAATCTGTTCTTTCTAGGTATTTTTCTGCTTTGTATTGTTTTCTTAATACCTTACTTTTTGCCTTTAATTGCATCATTTTTACATGGTTCAGTTTTCATTTCAAATTTAGATACTTTATATTTATTTTTTAATATATTTTAAATTTCTAACCTCGGTTTTACGTACACTTTCAGTTACTATAATCTTCGTTTTTTTTTCATATCTATGACATTTTTATTATGTCATAGATTTTCTTGCATTATACTATCAGTGTGCCGGATATTTAAAACCATCTCATTAGAACATGAATACGGCGATGATCATATTCCTCTCATTCCAACCGAGGATTTCTTGAACTCGTTTCTGCCTCATTAGCGATAGACTGAGAATCGGGAATGGACAGCGCTGCTGTATCATTTGACGGTTTTTCAACGTATTCGTACAAATATTTTATATTCTTAATATTTCTCCTCTCTAAAATTTACGTGTTTTATTTTTTATAATATTTAAAATCATCCAAACTGAACAATTGCGAGGAAAACTTTTCATTTTCTTAACAATTGGTACAGTGTGAACGATACATGAAATTAAAGTGCTGGACAATATTTAAGTCAAAGAATGAGCGAAAGTAGGAAATTCTATCGTTATCTGATATGTTCATTTAGCGCTTTTTTAATATAAGCATATTGGGTTAATTTTTTCCACTTGACCAACTTGTACAAATATACTTTTTATGATACAGGTTCCTAGCCTTACAGGCCGAAGTAAACAGGACGAATAATTTTAATTGATTGATTATAATAATCTTATAAATAGGAGTGAATTGAGAGACAGGAAAAGGGGAGCACCTCGGGGAAATCCTCCGAGAACCCGCTGTGTCCACCCCAAATTACGCATGGGTTGTCCGGAATTTAAACTTCGGTGCCGAAGGGTGGAACGCGAGCAGTCTGACAAGCCCTGTACACCGCCGGTCGCCTTGTGGGAGGGCCAGGAGGCTCAAGTCGTCCTCCCCAGCGGCCCGTCTCGCTTCGCCGCGTTCGCCCGCGCTCGTCCTTCGCCCGAGCAGGGCCGGTCGCCTTGAGGCTCTAATTAGCCGCGACGCAGCGGGCCGTGTCTGCGGCGAGAGCTGCGGACCGCGTCCGACAGCGCCCCACGGCCGCCGCAGCCGAGCCCTTACTCCCGCGAGCGCCCCCGAAAGGGCCTCGCACGAACATGCCGGCCCATCGCTCTCTGTCGCGGGGCCCTTATTGTCGCGGGGGTTCTACGGTCGTCCGGGGAAGGGGTCTCTACGCAGTCGTGTTATCTTGTAGTGCGTTCAAGTAAATGCTGTTTCCGTGTTGCTAAAGATACGAAGCGGCATGCTGCGAAAGAGTGCCAATAAAATAATTCGATATCAAAAGTAGTCTACATTTTTCCTTCTTTGAATCAGTCTTTCTATTCTAAAATATATTTTTTTTTACTTCTTGTGATCTTTTGGTTTGGTTCTAATAGATGAGAATCAATATTTTTAAAACTTTTTTTTAATGTTATAAAAATGTGCACACTTTTGATAGCAATACAAACACAGTTAAATGTAACTGGAACTAGACGACCATCTAATAAAACCAATGTTTCGATGATTATGCCATCTAGATATAATTATTCTTTTAACAACAGTGAATTTTTGCAAATGATGATACTGTAAATCATGTTTTTGATGGAAATGGTGTTGGTGTAGAAAAAAAGAAGAGGAAGAAAATCACATATGCAAATCCAGTTTAAAAATAATTTAGTGTTTGACGCTCAAAACGAAAAGATTAATTACAGAGCAAAGACAATTACAAAGACCTTTAAAAAGTTCAATATCATATCTACTTTTGAAAATAATTAAATAGATTTTGTTGTTGCGTGGAACGATGATCGCATCCTAATGATTTACAATATGAAAAAACATTAAATAATTTACTTCTTTTTACATAAAGTAAGTACTTGTACTTTAACTTGCTTTGTGATAACGGCTTATCAGTGATGTGTACAAAGAGTATGAGGAATCTTCTATTAACATAAGAAAGAAGTCGACGAAAGGAAATTCGCCAGCTTATAATATTCAGTCACTGCACGCGATCTGTTCTTTTTGAACCAATATTGATCTTGATATTTTTCTAATGAAGCTATAATTTATTTTAATTTCAAAATATCAGTAGCATCTAATATAATAAATAATATGATTTCATGGGAAATGTATGAGGATTTGTTTAACGTTACAAGTAATACTCAAACTTTTCAGAAAACAGTTGTTGCTGAGTTAGCATCAGGAGAGAAATGGATTTGAAACGAGAACAGCACTAACGAAAAAAATGAACGAACGGTTGAGTTAGTAAAAAGAAATACATGCATTAAATAGATAAAACTGAATGAAATACATATTTTACGAGAAAGAACTCGACAGGAAAGATAAAAAAAAGCACATCGCTGCAAACGAATGGCATACAAAAGGATACAAGCGAACCAATATCTCGTCTATTTTCCTCTGGGGGCAAGAGTGGAGTAAATTGAACTTTCTGGGGCGCACAAGAAGACTCTTTGATATGTCGCAGGATATGAGAACGGATCTGATTTAATTCTCTCCCGTTTGTCCGCATTGCAACCAAGTACGTATTAATTCACTCTTCGGTTTATTTGCCGAGCAGACGAGGCGCAGACTGCCTTGCAGTGGGGAGGGAGAGCACATCCGAAATCCGACCGTTCTCGAAGTTGTTTATTTCGAGAGGAAACGAGCTTCAGTGGGGGTGGCATCTCACTCCCTGTGTCAACTCACTTTACTCCAGCGACGACATGACAAACGAAGTCTCGTTTTCTTGATGTATCGACCCATACGAGCAAGAACCTACAATGCCGAGACGAATGTCGCCCTATTTCCAAGTCAAACATTCTCTCTCGTTGAGGAATTACCCGGGACGCTCCTCCGGAGAAGAATGGGGACCATCGAGTACGGTCGCTCGCCCACATACACACACGCGCGAGCACATCAACATCCATATTCACGTATGCAAATGGCTCCGGTTCGGCACACAATGTCGGACGATCGGTTTGCAGAAAGGATACGGCGGCGGCGGCAGTGGCAGCGAGGAAAGGAGCAGCGCTCCTCGCCATGTGAGATCTCATCGGCAAATACGAATCCCACATACGGATCTGTCTCTCAGGGGAACCGGGATCGCGGGCGCGGAAGTTCCTGGAATGAGTACAACCGCGTAGAAGTCACAATGCGATCGAAAACGGGCGAGAAACGGTGGAGGAGAACGGAGAAAGAACAAAGAACCCGATCTGGTGGGTCGAGATAGGGTTATGTTAGGGCAGTAGTGCCGTAGCGATCTCGGACCGAAGAATCGCGGGTTCGAGTCCCGCCTCGGGCATGTTTGTATTTGTGTTCGTCCTTTCACCCACTCCTTATCACCATATCATGTCAACTCCATTGTGACCATAACAAATCAACCAGTGGTCGATAATGATCTAGATGTTGATGCGGCCTTAAATAACAAAAAAAAGAACAAAGAAAAGGAAAAGACAACTTGTTTCAAAAAGAACGGCTGAAGAAAATTTCTACTCAGTTAAATAACAAATAACACTACTTCCATGCATTGAATGGCATTGATAAGTATTAGTGAAGGAAATAAGGATTAAAGGCAAGTAAAACTCTTCTTTACTTGCACACCATTATTGATATTTAGTGAGAACTGCTCCAAAAACAGAGTACAAACGAAATAAAAAAAATGAATTGGATCAGAGAATGATCAAATACGTTACAGTCTGAAAGGAAGAATTCCGTATGTAAGTACTCAAATGCACGAAGTGTTTTGAAAGGAAGAACGAATAAAATATTATCGTTTCATTATGGTAAGGATTAACGATTTGTGTTAAGGAAAGTTATAACATTTATACTCTATATATCAGTGTAGTTCAAGCTTTAATTTTTAGTTGAATTCATAAATACATTCTCATCACTGATTATTAGACTGTCTTCTAAGAAAAAAATCTACGTCCCTTGCAGATTGAAAATATATATTTTTGTTCTTTGATTATAAAAGCCGTAGGTCTGGTCAAAGTAACAAGGATGGAACGAAATTTACAAATCCGCAGTGAAGATCATTTTTCTTTTTGTTTTACTTTTTACTTCCTTCCTTACTTTTCTGGCATGCTACTAACATAGAATAGAGAAGAAATTATAATGCTGCGAAGAAAAACTGCAATTTGTAGACAGCAAAACCTGTATTTTGAATTTCTCAAACGGTAAAAGTGGATTAAAAATTGATGTTGCTGTAATGTATTAAATTATTTCCTCTAACATATTGTTTAGGAAGAAACCAAGTTTCGTAAGTCCTGAATGCTGAAAAATTGGTTTTCTGAAAACTATCTGTCCGTCCGGGGTCAATGCTAGTGCCAAAACTGTTCAGAATTTTCTCCAATTTCGTTATTCCCCAGTCTATCTGGCAGAACACGAGGTCCTGCGAATTTGAAACGGATATTTTGATTTCCGAGGGGTGGGGTGTACTTTACACATTTTCAAGATTTTCTCAAAAATTATTCCATATTTTTTTTATATATTTTCCCCTAAATAGAGTAAATAGTAAAGGACGGATTCTTGTTGAACTCTGAATTTTCGAAAATTACAAAAGTTCAAAATTTTCGGTGACTTTCTACGTCTTCAGTATTGTGATTAGAAATTTGTTTTTAATTAAATCTGCTCTCTAATGCCCTTTACTTGTAATTTTAGAAATGACTAAAAAGTAGTTTCGGCGATATTTTATATGATATATGAAATTAAAAAATATTTGCTCGAAAAAAGCACTGTTATTCTTGAATGGAGCATAGTATGATTATAAAAATGACGTAAGTCCCAGTTTCGATGAAATTTGTTTTTTGGAAAACTGCAGAAAAATAACATTGCAAAATTACAATATTGATGTTGGCGATTTTTCCTTAATAAAATCTGTTTTTCAAAATTGTATTTTTAAATAATCATGGAGAAGTTTTTTTGAAAATGAGTAGATTATACAAAAATTTCGGAGTGAAATAAAAGCAAATTAACAATTATATTGTCTCAATAGCCGCTGCAATTCATGATTTTTTTATAATAGAAGAAATTTGATTGCACTCACAGTACAGAACCCATTTCTGATAACCCGCCTGTATTTTTTTAACTTGTAAAAAATTAGCATTGCAAAACTTCAATACTGATGATGGATATAATTCAAAATTATATCTTTAAGACTAATTACATACAATGTTTTGAAAATTTTAGTACATTCTTGTAATTTTTGCAAATCTTGAAATTTGCAAATTCGTATTTCCCGCGTTTCTTTTACAGAGGAGTTACTTTCACGAGATATTAGTTCGAAACACGTCAATGGCATCCCGAAAAAAACGTTCGAAATTTGCTGAATTACTTCTCAATGTTAGGTGATAATGTTTCTGGCGGTATGAATCGTAATTTTCGATTGTCGGATTTGTTGATATTCTGTACATGTAATCGAATTTGTTGATGTATTCGCTCCAACATTATTGGTTTCCGCACCTCGCGCGCTACAATTCGTAATGCATTTCACAAGAGATGGTTGAGATGAATTAATTTGGACAGAAATTGAGGTATTATATTACATAACCGTTACTAATGCGTGACGTGCATACTGTTGTGCCACTAGCTCTAACCTTCCATATTCCCCTCTCTTTTTCTTCTTTTTCGACGGTTTCTACCCCTAAGAGTTTGTTGTTTTCGATTTCCACATTTTTCTGCCTTCCTATTGACCTTCTTCTAATCCTTTCTCCTCCATCACTTTCTGTATATATGTCTTCCAAGTCAAAACAGGTTTGCTTCTTTTACGTCTTCTTTCAGGTATCCAATTTAAAATCTGTTTTGGCCATCTCTTATTTTGCATCCTCTAAATATGTCCACACCATCCATACCATTGAAGAGTTTAATTTTCTAGTCTTCTGGTTATGATTTATAAAAATATAATCAAACCAACATGGACCCATGGTATTGTGGTTGTGTGACCCATGGTGTTGAATTGTGGGGCTCTTCCACTAAATGGAATCTAGAAATTCTAAAAAGATCCAGTGCTAAAACATTAAAAAAACTATGCAACGCACCATGGTACGTGACAAACAAGACGATATACAGAAACCTCGACATCATCCCGCTAGAAGAAATTATCACCACGAAGAGCCAAGCTTACCAGAAGAGATTGTACGAGCACCCAAATTACCTTTCAACTAACCTGCTAGACAATAGTGAACATGTCTATAGACTGAAACGAGAGAATATTTTAGATTTGCCAAACCGATTTCGTAAATAAAATTTTCAATGTCAGAAAAAAATCACGTCAGAAATGTATGTATTAGACACCATTTACTTATTGTCCTAACAAGAACAGATTGTAAATTATGCAGAAAAAAAAGTCTTCTGGTTATGATAGTTTGAATCCGAGCGGTTTCCCATACCACTTCGTTCCTTATCTTGTCCAGCCTTGTTATCTCCAAAGATCTTGTCATAAAGTCTGGCTCTACTGACCGTATTCTGTCTCTACGGCGTTTTGCTAAAGATCACATTTTTGCTCCATATAATATTTTTTCCCTACTCTGTGTAATATTTTTCTCTTTGTATCTTATCATAATACCCTTTTTGATATAAGGCCATGTAGAGCTTTGATTACATTTCTGCCTATTGCGAGACTAGTGGTGATATCTTTCCTGGTCATCAGAAACTTTAATATTAGAGGCATCCTCTCCGATGCGTAAATATTCGGTCTTTTCAAGATTGATTTCAAGTCCCCATTTTTCGTATTCTTCTTTTAACTTCCAAACATTAGCTCCATATCTTCTTGATATGATGTCATAATGACCTAATCATCTGCAAAAAGTAGATAACGTAAGCACCTGTCATTTATGAGAACTACCATTTCAGAACAGTTCTTGTACCATGTTTTCAAAACTTGTTCCGTGTATATATTAAAGAGAATTGGTGATGAGCTACATCCTTGTTTTAACCTTTTGTTATTTTTAATACTTTCGGTAATTTTCCTCTAATACATGCTTCAGTATTCTGGTACATTTTTTAGCCAAATTAATCCATTTCTGCAACATTCAGCCTTCACATTGCTGTTCAAATTTTACGTCTAGGAACACTGTCATAGGCCTTTTCCCTGTAAATAAATGTCATATGTGTGTCAATATTGTTTATTCCATTTTTCTCTACTTGGCGTAAGCAATTGGTGTTATCTAAACATGACTTCCTACTGAAATCGCTTTGTTCTTCGCTATGTTATAGCGTTTTGTATTATTCCCTTTAAAATACAAAAAATTTCGTACTAGCAAATAGAATAGCTATTGGTGGGATGACACAAATTCCTCAGTAGTTTTTACAAAGGGTTTTGTCTCTTTCTTGTGTGTTACATGACATACTTCATTCTTGTGGGATATCGCCACTAACTTCAATTTTGGTAAAAATATTTTTGAGGTACTCAATTGTACTATAACCTCCTTTTTTTAAATTTCCGTTATAAGGTTACCCGGTCCTGATGCTTCATTGTTTTTAGCTCTCGCCAAGGCCCTCTTCCTGAAATCGGTTCCCTTTTCATCCTCTTTTCTTGTTTTTTCCTTAATTATTTTTCTTCTTTTCCTCTTAGTCGACAAATATTGTTTTAGAGAGAAGACTGCTTTCTGAGAAGAGTGAAAGTGGATACAAACATGACGCGGGAAATGGAAGATGAGAACCTGTCTGTTCATCATTTCAGTATTCTTGTAGCGAATTTTGATTTAAGATGTTTGAGAACGTGCTGGAAGAGATAATAGCATTGAATAATATTACTGTAATGTTCGGGATCACAGAAATGTAAATAAAAACATTGTTGTAAATCCTTTTTGTTTACAACTTCTACATAGACTCATCGACATTTGAAAAATTTATTCCCCTATGTTCAAATAATCGATCCAACGTTAACTTTGCTGATCCACTGAGATTAAAATCAATGAATCTCGTAGTCCTATGGTTAGAATTGTAACTAATTTCGCCTCTCTAGGTCGCTTCTACGTGGAATGCAGAAACTGTGAGTCTAAGTGTAGCCGTAGTCTAAGCGTCCGTTGTCCCAACAGAAACAGGAGACAGCGTAGCGATATTCCTTCCAGGATGAGGACAAAAATGGCCAAAATTGTCAATAGCCCGTCCATTGGTGCTGTTCTGACTGTCGATTGTGTTTGATAAACTGAGGTACGAAACAACAGAAAATCCGGACGTATAGTCACTTCATTTTACATTACTGAAAAACTGGTGGAATTGTGTACTAGTGATGTTCGGAATTAATGATTTGTTATTTATCTGTACAGTAAAACCTGTTCAGAAAACGTGGCTGCCAAAAAGACATTCAAATAAATAATGTACTTGTTAGGGACTCTCAAAACACTTTTTCAACTCGAAATACTATGCCACTGTACGTTTTAATGCACAATTGGAGATATTGAATGATATCCCAGTCTGTATACTGTCTTTAATGGTTTATTGTATCCTGTAATTGTAGACAATCAAAGATGGGCATAATACGTTAATTACATTATGCCCACGTATATTTACATTATTCACTTGTATCACAAGAAGACGGTCACAAGAAAACCCTGAAAGGCTATCTTGTAGTGCAAGTAGACCAAATGTTATTTGTAATTTTATTATAAAATAACTGAAGATAATTTTGTCGTAATTTGTTTCTGTAATATGTGTCTTGTCTTTGTTTTTATATACTTAGCAGTTCAATTAAACATTATTTTCACTTGTCACTTGAAATTAAAATAATACCTAAAATTATTAGTACGTACAACATAATACTATTTGATCTAATTTTGGAAATATATCATGATGCTCAAACACTGATACATCAGTTAAACTTTTAACGCTTGCATTAAAACATTACAGGAGTTTTTCCAAGAGAAATAGGTTTCAAATAAAGAGATACAACTTGTATTTCCAGATATTAGTCAATCACTCAAATTGCTTATTTTTTCTCTGCTTAAATGTAAGAAGTTTTTAGTTTGTTAAAATGTTGAACAAAGTATCTTCGGACGCATTGTGATATTTTTCCTCTCAAAAGCTTACTGATAAAACTCGTAAATATTTTATTGGGCTACTTGCATTGTAAAGAACTATGTTACATGCTTTTATTGAGAAGTATATCGAAAATATTACAAAAAACTGTAATTTTCATTTTTGAACAAACGTTTATATCAATAAGAGTTTCGTAATTTGGTCCAATTTCCTCCGAAATTTAATGACGAGAAGAAGTCTCCTTCCCTTAAGGAAAGTAATGAAACATAGAAATGCAATTAAATAAATTTCTTGAATCTATGTTAGGAGTGCAATTTTCCATCACTGAGATTTATGTGACTTTGTGAGGGAGGCAACGACAAAGTGCCTGGTCTGCTAAGATGTACTCTGTAATTCTGATAATTGGCGCCGAAAGGAAACCACTAATTGAGTGGAAAGCAAGTGACCCCGTAAGAGCGCGCGTTCACGAAGTTCCAGACGGGAAATTCAAGAGCTTTACTTTGCTGCGGGCTTCGAGCGTGGAGGCCCGTAGTGGCTTCAGGCAAACAATGACCCTTCCCGGTAGACCCTTTACCTATTAGGGTTGCATAGGAGGCGACTGACCGCGTTTGGTCGCCAAACACGGATGTAATACGCTAACTTCTTGACGCAAAAGTTTGCTCAAATATTTGCAAATTTTGGTTGACATAGTGAAGAGTCTACTTGAAGGAGCTCTGGCGTTCTAGAATGTAATAATGTTCATCACTGATAAAATTATGCTGCAGTGTGTCAACATCTCATAGTTCGGTTAGGTCCTCAATCCACTTTTAAAAGTGACGAAGATGATTTTTATCCATTAAAACACACCAACAGCTATTAACCATTTGAAGTAATAACTTTTCCATTTCATTAGGAATCACGTTACATTATAATAATAGAATATAGCTCACATATTTAGTAAAAAACTTTATTACACCAGTTGAAGTATTCACTGTGTAATATTGTTACTCTAAAATATTCTTTACTAAATGTAATAAATTCATAATATAGTTCCGGAACGTTAACGATATGTACATTTATTAGTAAAAATGTTCAAATGTTATCCATTCATGAAGAGATATTGCAATTTTCAGCCAAACTTCTCTGCATTTATCTTTTACTAGTGGGTTTGGATAATTTCTGTTAATAATTTATATATTTTATCCACTATTATGTAATTTTGAATTAAGATTTGAAGAAGTGTCTTATACAAGAGGAAGCGGTTAAACGAACAGAATCCATTTTTTAAGAGTTTGTACTAACATTATGTATGTCCGTATAAACAGATTTAGGGCATGTTTGCTGAAGACAAACAATTTTGTTTTCTGGTGAAAAATAAGGAAACAATACGAGGTAACGGAGATTGGAATATAGACTTCAAACGTCGCATCTCCCCTTCTGGAGAATAAGGGAAATGCATCATTTTCTAAATTATTAAGTTATGATCTTATTTCTTAAAGTTAACATATCCTCAACGTTCTGCGTGTTGCTAACTTCTTGCTGTGGTGGTGTACGCGACTTGCGAGTCAGTTATTGCGATAAGCGACATAATGAAGCAATTACGATTAGTTACGTATATTACTCAAAAAATTATCCCTCATCCTCTCGATTTCTGGAGAGCATTGCCCGCCTGCGGAAGGATACATCCCACCCATTACAAGGATTAGCAATTTTCGTGAGGCAATTAAAGTCCGTATCTTGGGCCGCGCCGGCCCCGCACGAGCACAGTAGCATCAGATAAGTGCCGCCACGAGCCACTATCGCGTCGACAGTAATGGGAATCAGAAGCTTCTTGGGACATACTGCCCGTCGACATGGTACCCCACTTAGGTTCCCTCCTCGCATGCAAGGAATCTGGGCGAGGGCGTTCGTCTTGGGAGGTGGAGGTGGAGGCGGAGGCGGAGGCGGAGGCAGGGGTCGGGCCTTGCATTTTCTTAAGCAAAGTAACGCCCACGAAGGCGTTGCCCTACCCCCCGCAAAGGCCCCGTCCCTTCCTCATTTCGACCAATTGGTGGGACGAGGGGGGAAGGAATAATCGTGATATACGGCGAAGGGTTTCCGCTGTGAGCGCCGAGGAAGTGGTCCCCAAAATAGAACTCGCATTCATTTGCAGCAAGGTCGCAGTATATCTGGGTAATGGACATAATGGCATTTCCGCTGAAAGCTCGCTTATTTTTGTAAAACGGCAGGTTTCTTGTTAACAACTGGGGGAGCAAAAATACTCCCAGGACTGTACGAAATTGTATGATAGCCGAAATCGGCAAGATTTACCGTTCTCTAGATAACAGTCTGCAAATTTAGGTAAGGCAACTCACTTTTCCCTTCTCTAAATGTCAAAGTAGTATTAAAAAACAATCTGAAAATATACAATTTATTTTGACAGCCTTTAATTAAGTGAAGCTACTCCCTACTTCGATAAAAAAAAAATTAGTACTGTGACGTCCAATTATCGCAAAAAACCGATGTGAGAATGAATATCGACTCTGTCAGTTTTCATTTCCCGACTAATGAAAACAAACGCAGTAAAGAATAATACATCATAATTTACATAAATATGAAATAGAATGACAATGTTGTATATAATCAGAGAAATAAACATTGTATTAACAAGTTTGAAATGTGTTCATCAGGATTTCCTTCGATTGACGCGTCAAGAGGCTCGTATGTAATCAAAGTGTTTTTCTAATTCTGCTCAAAATTGACGTATTGGTTTGTGCAACGCCTAATTTAGCATATAATGATGTTTATTGAGTATATTTTGATGTGGTCCCCAAACAGCAGTAACATTGATTTATGTCATTATAAACATGAATTGCGAAAATACCGAATATGATTTACAGTTTTGCAGTGATTCTCCATCAGAATATCGAATTCAAAATTAAACCATTATTATTTAGTTTATTTGTGGCCGCCATGCCATCAGTATCCTCCATAATTAAACTATTTGTTTATTGTAAAATATATTTTTAAAATGTTTACTCTTAGTTTTTACAAATTACAGGAGCTCTGTATTTTACGTATATACTGTGAAACCATTTGTATTTCGAAATCGTCTGCATCAGAATCTAATCTCGTATGTCTTAAAGGATAATCGTTAAACAGCCGATGTCGAATTACGTTGTGTTAATTTAATCAATTTCTCGTTTTCGACAAAATTAATTTTTTCCTGCAATGTTATCTGGACTCGAGCGTAATCTCTAATCGTTTTAGCGATATTTAATTAAAGAGAAGCTGCAAGTGAAGTAAGGGTACGCCTGCTATTGGCTACTAGACGCTTTAATTAACCTGTATCCACGTGTTTCTTGGATAATCATGCGGATTCATTTTAAATATTATTAGAAAACTGTTTATGCTTAAACCATAAAATTCGAATTCCTTATTTTTATGCTAAAAGGTCATGTGTCTATCATAGAACAAAACGTTTTTGCAGAGCAAGCTTAGGAAATTATTTCTATGTTTTCGATTAACTTTTCAATATTTTATGACGGAAAGAAAATAATAAAAGATCCAATGAATGATGTTAATTATTTTGGAGGTTTAATTTATTTTTCTCACTGAAAGCAATTAAAATTAATTGAATTGAAAAAAGTTTATTTATTAATTTTTAAGAAATAATAGAGAAGTATTTAAACGGGATGAAATTAATTGGCGTTTTTAAGTATTTTCACACTACACAACGAATATGTGCGCAATTTGCTTGAAATAAGTAAGTGTATGCGTGTAGGTATATGCGTGTGAGTGTGAGACTTAAGTTAAGCGTAACTAAGAACCGTTATAATTCCCCCCGGTAAGTTTTTGCAATAACCTCATTAGAAACGTCTTTCATTAATTACTTGACTATAACATTAGCTCTTTGTTGCTGCATTTTCCATAGATTTCCACCACAACAAAGACGTTGCGTTGCATAGGAACATGTGGTTCTTACTGAAGTAATATGATTATGGAATCACATTTTTATGAACGACATTAATGAACAATACGGTCAAAGCCACCGCTTCAAATGATACAACAGAAAGAAAAATAAGAATTCTTCAAGAAGAATTTTGGTTTTTATTTGCTGCGCAAATGAGAAAAATGCAATATTTTCTTCAATGATATATCTTCAGTTAGGTATTTCATATTAGAAGTTTCAGGCATTTGCTCTGAACTAAAATGTTTGAAAATAAGCCGGAATATTTTGGAAAAACTTGATGTAAATTAATACAATAAGATACCTAAACGGCTTGAATACTTATTTAAAACGATATAAATCATATCGCAGGAATATTTAAATATCGGTTTGTAAATAATACTTCAATATTTGCATTTCTTAACTTCTTACTTACCATGCGTTCCATTAGCAAGGCTGTACTGAACACAAAGGTGTGTAGTAGTATTTAATTGAAATAATAATTTTCCAACGAATCAGGTAAAATACATATGCTGATCGAGGTTGAATTGGCGAGATAATTTTTTTTTTCTGTTATTTAAACTATTTCTTCCTTCATCTGAAAGGCGAAAATTCCTCTAGTGACGCAATGAGGAATGCCCAACATGGCCTTTCGTGTTTGTCGCACTTCTTGGGCATCCCTTGGCATTACTTCGGCCACTAGACATGCGACCCGGCTACCTGCTTTCCAGCGCGCCGTAACTTCGGCCTCGGCCGCCTGCCGCGCTGCTATCGCTATCTGGCGCGCGAGCAAAAAGGGGGGCTAATAACTCAAGGGTCACCCGCTGTCCAGCCGGGGCCACCTCGACCTCCAGTGCCCCCTCCAACTCTTCTTCAACTGCCCCTGCCGCCAGGCCTTCTGTACGCAGCGACGTAACGGCTTGGGTCCTGCCAACTCCCATTTACACTCGCTTTGAGATATACAAGTCTCGCCCAGACTGACGCGCCGATAATTTTCGTCGCATTTTATAACTTATTATTATTCTACTAATAATTATTAAATCTTGCCACTCGCGTTTGGTCTGTTGGCCATCCTTGAAGTTCACGCCTAGCAACATGCGACCTGTTCTGTGTAACACTGTCCAACAGATATCGAGTGTCTCATGCAGCTCACTGTAATTACGGGCGATTATGCGAACGGTCAAAATGCTGCGCGAGCAGCTCTGCCAGTCTCTGCAGTGACCACGTAACTTCAGCGCCACGTAGCTCTACACAGTGTTGGACATAATTTTCCAACTTTACTTTCAGTACCGAGTTTGCCAAAGTGTATTGTCTTCCATCTCTGGTGATACAGTAGTTTTCAACGTTTAAGTGTAGTTTTCTTAGAGGCGAAATAGTGTTCCAAATTTATTTTATTAAAAGTGCATATTGAAAGTAAATATTTTTTAACTCTAGTGCCAAACACCTCATCGAAATCCTGTGTAAGTTAGGAACTGACTTGAACTGAGCTCCATGTAAAAAATTAAATGAATTATGCACATCACTATTTAATTCTCACAACGCACGGTCTGAACACAATTATTCATAATAAAACTAAATAATCTTTCACATCACAAATTGAATAATGAAGATAGGTTTCGGACTTTTATTGCACTAGCAGTGGCAAAGTAAATTGATCGTGGTTTGTTTAACACTTGGTTATTGATAAAAGGTCGTAATTTTGTTGCTTTGGTATTTTTTTACTGCCAACCAAAAACAGGGTTTAAACGTATCGCTTAAGTGCATTTTATAGATTAGTGAATAGTAATTGAACAACATGACATAAATGACCACAAAATATTCGGCATTGTTAATTGCTAATAAATGCTAATGACTCAAGGAATCCGCAAGAAATAACCGTGTGTAGCCAAGAACAACATACTTTATGCGTCCCAATGTCTTTGCATTCGAATGCAGCTTCGCGCAGAGTGCTTTCATGAGTTATGAGACTAGCGTGCACTCACTTGAGTAGTCCCTTTTTACGCGCCATAAAATGGGGCATATGTTTCATAACACAACTCTTCCAGGTGATTACTCGTTTTTGCGAGAGATCAGGCGTCACATTGTGGGAAACCAATTGAGAAAGTTATATATCGGCTTATACACAACAAAATGCCAAAATCCTCTTGGTTGCTAAACGGTGCACAACAGATTCACCTTTCAACAAATTTCATGTTTTCTGAACTAAATCTTGACTTAATACTTAATACACGTGTCTATAAAAATAAATAAACACTACATACTGATAAATATATAAAATACTCATTAAATACGTACTCGAATGCACTTTTTCCCAAGACAAGTGATCATACAAATTGATCATTAATTACAATGCGTTTACTCAAATTTATTAATAATGCTATGTAAGAAGATCCATTCGAATGTTGCAAGTAGAATAAATTACTTGAAAGATAGAGACTAAGAGTTGTTGCGTTTCGAAAAAAAGGAAATAAAAAAATCAAGAGTGAAGAGAAGGTATCTCATTGATCTTGTGGTTGTTAATGAAATATTTAAGCACAATGTTAGATCAGTAGCCACAATCTCATAATTCAGTTTCAAAACATTTAAATGTATTACAAAAATGTTCATGGATATAAACATATGATATTTTTAAAAACATTGTCGCTTGCAAAAATGTAGCCCAACACATAGAAAAGGAATTAGTTATTAGTGACAATGATTTCACTGAGAAAACGAACCACTAGAACGTCATACTGCTTCAGTAATTATATGGCACAAATTTCAGGAGTGCGTAATATATCTTTAATGTTTGCAAAGCAGAGAGATATACTCCATCTACAAGCGTGATATGTGACTAGAGGTAGAAGTTAAACCTGGGGGGGGCACGCGACTGCAAATTGCCGAGTTTGTCCCTGTGCGGAAGGCGTAAATTGCGGTTGCGCTAATCCGGGGCAGGTGCGGCTGCTGGCAGCGACTCCGTCGCTCCTCCCGTTTCGCGGTTTCTTCTCGACCCCCCCTCACCTTGTGCCCCGACCGACACTTTTTCTTCGCGTTAGAAATCGATTGCAACGTAAAGGAACGATATTAATATATACAGTAATTTTTTATATGAATGCCACCGTTGTTAAAAAACGAGAAGGAAAGAACAAAATAATCATCTCGGAAAATAGTAAAAAAATATTTTTCTTAACAATAATTTGAGTAATCATTTAACATTTTCCCTTATAAAAATTCTTTATTTCATCTTACGTTGTGGATAAACTCGCCAAAGAGTACTAAATTAAGCAGAGAAAAATAATATCACAAAATGCAAAGGCAATATAATGGAAATCTTTCAAAACTATTCCTTTTCAAACAAACATACGACATTCGTATTTCTTCAATTACATCTGCTAATGAAAGTACCAAATCTTCTAATTTCATTCCAAATTATACACAACGATAACTGATCGGTAAACGCATTAACGAGATTACAAAAAAATATACTTTTTAAGGAAATTTATATTTGTTCTAATTTTTATTCATAAAACAATAGATAAAACGTATAACTCAAATTAAGCAAAGCAATTTCACATTCCAATGCTTTTGAATGATCAAAGCCGGTGTCATAGTTTAGAAAAACGTAAACTTTTGAGGACACGCAGACACACTTTGAGGTAAATGCGGTTTCCCGCAACTGTGAACGGATATTTTCCTCTTGTCTTGTTTCCCTTGTTTGTTCACAAGTTCAGTTCGCAGAAGCGCAAACGAACCACTTTTTCGAAGTAAGCAAATAGGTCACGAAATGTCTGGTAAATATTACCTATGGTAATTTGTCATTCTTTTGAGCTGTTCCGTCGCATTGAGAATTGAGGGATAATGTTATTAAGCTTCAGCGAAGTGTTCGCTTCTTGGGAGCAGTAATTGCCAGAAACATGACTTCTCACTTTCTCATTAATTGCTTATATACTGCATTACGCTCATACGTATATTTCCTAAGAAAAAAAAATATTTTTCTTGAGTTACAATCGATTTTGTATGAAATAAAATTGTAAATATAAAAATTAAGATGTCATCCATGGTGGGAGGTTTTACATGTATTACTTACTGCATCTAAAATAATTTCGTTTATGTTCATTTGGACTTTTCCTTCTTCAAATATTTGAAATTGAAACTGTTTTTGAGGCTTCGTGTAAAGTATCCTCGAAAATCCAAATATCCGTTTGAAATTCACAAAGCCTCGAGTGCCTTCAGATCGATTGGGGAATAAGAATTTTGGAAAAAATCGGCTGACGGGTGGACGGGCGGACGTAATTTACTCTATATGGTATCATGGTTTATCAACATTTTCATTGACCGACAGTAAGTTTTTCTGTCGAAACGGCGCAATTATTCGCCGCATGATTACAATGCTTTTTCTTCTTACATTCGTAGGGCCGAGAGAAGTAAAATTTTTTTTCCAAACCTCTGTCTGTCATTGTTAAAAAAATGTGTTCATGTTATATCTCTCCCGTCCCTCTCATGTTATAAATAAGTAAATAAATAAATAAATAAATAAATAAATAAATAAATAAATAAATAAATAAATAAATAAATAAATAAATAAATAAATAAATAAATAAATAAATAAATAAATAAATAAATAAATAAATAAATAAATAAATAAATAAATAAATAGTCTGCTCTTTCGTCTGACCACAAATATGTTATATCTGTCCTCGGTAATTATGTGTCGTGTATCGAAAATTTTCTCACAAGACAACAACCCTCTTCTTACATATGTTTGACTCGTATCTTGCGTCTAGTTTAACGTAGCTTGGCAAAGGCTCAGCAATGCTTGTGTGATGTTAGCGATTTACTCTGGTGTAAATCGTTAAAAAAAATTCGTGTAACGTAAATTGTGAAATAAGTCTTCCAGTTGTGAAGGTGTGTCGGGGCTTCTGGTCGCATAGCTAGGTAATGCTGAGGTGGTGCCCCATTCTGTTGGTAGTTCCTGAGACGCGATGTTTGCGTCGCTCGTTTGAACTATGTTCTGAAGACTTCACGCTATTCTGCGTTTCACGGGCGCTACTCCCTTTGCCCTTTGGTTCCCCTTTGCCCTTTGTCTAATCTGCAACACGTCCAAAAATGTACATCCTGACTTAAGAGATTATTCTGGACAAAACACTTTTTTCCCGTTTTTCCCCCCCACACGTTTTGTCCCGCAGTCCCATGTGGAATTCGTTGTTTACAGTCAGAGTGTACTTAATCAAGAATACCGATATTTTAATATGAAATTTAATAATTATTTTCTCCATCATTCGTTTACTTCAGGTAATCGTAAATATAAATGCATACATTACTTTCTACACTTCTGAATCTAGCTAATGTACCAAATAATTGCAAATTTAGTGGCTCTGTTGCATAGTTGGCTATCTCTTGCCAGCCATTTACTAGTGACAGCGACAGTTCGTTAACTACGTTGTAACGTTTACCCATATTTAAATAAGTGCAGTAAATGAGCACGAAAGCAGCTGTTTTTTTTCCAAAAATTTGAATTAAATGTGCTGTTCGAGATGCTGACAGCGATACTTTCTAGGCACAAATTAATTTTAACAGTTGCTTTTATCTTTATACTCATTTTTGATGTTATCTACAATTTCATCGGAAAATAGAAATACCTAAAATTATTCCAGTGCTTTAGGAAATGTTCGTTAATTGTTCATACACAACTAATTCGAAAAATTCAATACGACCAAAAAAAGATGAATATTCTTTAAAACTATATTTGTGTATCGAACACGTTAATTATTGAAAATATATTAAAATAATGTTATGTGTTAATAATATCAATCATATAAAACTGTGACTGTATGTTTGTATGTACCACAATCTCAATGTATATCTAAATGTGTGTCCATAAGAGTGCGGGTGTGCTCCTGAAGCCAAAACCTAACAAAAAGCGCAGATCAACACGGTTGGCAAATCCATCGTCGGAGACTTGCTTTGACCTGTTGAAGATGGTAGACGTACGGTAATGAATCTTACTGGGAAGAAAAATCAGAATCAAGACAATCACAGGAAACAAAACACGCTCTATGATCACCTGTAATGAATAAATTGAAGAAAATGTAAGTTTGATGTTAATAATTTCATGAGTTATAACTTCCTAACAAAAGATTTGCAGTACCATGTTCGTATTTTTTTCTTACATTTTGCGACGGGAGCACTCTCACTCATTTACAGACGAATGTAGCCATTTTTTTCCCAAGTTCATAATTAACGTATTCCACTTATTGTACTATAGATTTTTTTTAAATGATCTCCAAAACTGGCATTTGGGCACTACTCGTTAAACAGATACTAGTTTATCATAAATTCAAATTTCGTTTTCTTTGCAAAACAATATATTTTATACATTTTATAGATGCTTACAATATATTACAAAATTTGTAATTTAAATTAGAATGCAGACATTTGTGGTTCTTACGTAAAATTTTTGTTATAATTTTGTGAAAAAGATAATTTTTTTTATAATATTCAGAATCGGCTAATTCATTCTATTACTACATTTTTACAGTCCTGGCACTGTCTGGATGTTCCATGGTTTGCAATAATTTTAAGTCTACGTCATTATTTGACGATATAGTGTTAGATAATAACCCTTTCAAATTTTCAGCCGGTCAATTTTTCGGGTGGATTTCTGTGTAGTAAATAATCTGATGCCGGGCCTCCGCGGAGTAGAGGTTACGGTGGTAGGAGCGAGCTCCGCGATGGAATACGAATGAAACTTGAATTAAAAAGAAGAGAATATGTCGGAAAGAATATTTTGCACGGGTTGTAATAATTATTTAGAGGACACGATATTTAATATATTAGTTAATTAAATTAATTATTAAATAGGTGACACATCAAATTGTTTTAAAAAGGAACTGATTAAATATTTTTTTACAAGAATGTTCATACTTCAACGACATGGCCTAAGTGCCATCATAAGAATGGCATTGCTTATGATACACATTCACAAAGCAATGAATCTCGGCACTAAATTTTTTTTATTTCTCTCTTAATAACTATAAAACAATGAATACTGCTGTTGAGAACAGAGCACGTCCAAACGCTGTTAAACTCCGAACTTAATTTAGTTGGAATAAGTTTCCGTGCTTGGAGCAAGCTCACGTACACGAAAGTTTGCATTGTTCTCCGCACAATGTGCTGTCGAAAACCAAACATTTTATTTGTCCCTTGTTCGAGATTTTAGATTGTTTTTTTTCTTTTTATATCATATGTTGAAAAGTGCTGTGTTTGTAATAGTTTTATCGAAGAAGATTGTCCTTTAGTAAGTTTATACCCTACATGAAGAATTTAACAACAGTAAATAGAGGGAGAATAGTTAAGGACATGAAACTATAGTTAGTATGTACTGCACACGTTTGCTTGAGTCTTCATTTCTCTAGTCCCGAGAGGTGTGGAAGTTTGGTTATTTTTCCACCAACCATTCGCCAACCCCCATTACCCCTATCTATCCACTCCATTCCGCCCATTTTTCGCCGACTCTTCCCCCTACCTTCCCTCATTCCTCCAGCGTCACCCGCCTCTTTCGCCCACTCCACTCCCTCCATGTGCCGCAACTGCACAAACCACCACACGTTGGGCCCGACCACCTGTGCGGTGCATTTCACCTCTACCGCCCCTCTCATACATCTCACCCCTTCCTCCTCACCCGAACCATCTATTCCTCCCACGGCAGAGTTGACTCAGGGCATCGACTGATCTCATTGCAGTGCCTCGGACCGGGAGGTCCTAGGTTCGAATCGCGACTGTGGGAGGACTTTCGACACTGTACGGTCGAAAGCTAGGTCGTGGTTAGGACGAAATCGTCGCTGCCTGGAGAATTATAGCTTCGACTGCTCTGATCGGTAGTTTTCTGTGGCCTCTCCGATCAACACTAGGGAAGAGCCAGAGCAGTACAGATCACCGCCACGTCTGAAGGAAGAAACATGCACTACAATTACGGGATTAATGACTTTAGGATTAGACGCGCCTGGAATCACAAATCAATCAATTATATTTCTCTTATTCCTCGAACTCTTGTAGTCACTTCCTCTACCGTCTTTCTCTATCTCCTCGGTCTCTTCCATCCGCCCCTCGCCCCCGGCCATTCCGACACACAATATGACATTGTATGGGTTCCATAATTCTTGCTGATCCGTACACATCCACCCTTCCGATGAATTAACGAGGCCACTGCAGCTCGTCTACTTGCAAAAGATTAGAATCTGCAAAGGAGTAACTGCAGATAATCTTTTCCTCATAACGCTACAGAAAAGACGTTCGGCATCCGCGTCGCTGCCTTTCGGCGACGGAAGTGCCACAAATCTGCGCGAGGCTCCCCCTCCCCTCCCCTCCCTTCATCCCCACCCGCCTCCGCGTCACCTCCCCCTCCCCTCCCATCATCCCCCACCCGTCTCCGCCTCCCCTCCCCATCCCTTCCCATCAACCCCCCTCCGCCTCCGCGTCACCTCCCCATCCCCTCCCTTCATCCCCCCCGCCTCCGCGTCACCTCCCCCTCACCTCCCCTCCCCTCATCCCCCACCCGCCTCCGCGTCACTATTCGGCAGACGCCGGCAGTCCCCTCGCGCGCCCAGACGTGGCCTCGAACCTTCGAGACGCCTTTCACTTATCCCTCCTTAAAATATTGCCTCTCCGCGGGAATATATATATATATATATATATATATATATATATATATATATATATATATATTCTAACCGAACGTATACTCTCGTAGCCACCCAGTACCTATCTGTACACTCCAGGTGCACTGTAAGCACGTCGATAAGATATTATGCTCGTGAAGCGAGCTTAGAATCTCAGGAAGCAGGATCTTTGGGGTACGAGAAAGGTCTGAACCCTCGACACAATAAAAGTCACACAAATAACACAAACGAGCATATAATTCTCTTAAAATTTGGTGGTATGAACTGATGATAATGGAAAACAAATCACACATATAATTACACTTCCAAAAGAATGATTGAATGAACACAAACAAGCAACTTTTTTACAGCCTATTCAGCACGTGAATATTTGATTTCGTTTGGAACTGATTTTCTGGATTAATTACTTTAAACCTAATCACACATAGAATTTACACTTCCAAATGATTGAGTAAATACAACTAAGCAACTTTCTACAACTTATTCAACACATGAAACACTTAGTTTCGTTTATAACTCACTTTCTGAATTAATTACTTTAAACCAGTACTGGGATTCCCTTTGAAAATTTACCACGTCTAAATTGAACTTACTCTAATTACAATTGTTTGTGATACTAATTCTAATTTACAGTTTCTTGCCTTTTAAAATTTTACATTCAATAATTGACTTGTGGGCAAGCGCACTACTCTTAATTACTCCTTAAATTACAAATGCTGGTAACAGAATAATAACTGCTACTCTAGAACGGTTAAAGGCAAGCACTTTATGCATTAAATCTCCCACTCCAAGCTACAAATTATGAATATCCGTGTCCTCAAATTTTAACATGTTTGAAACTGTTCTATTTCCCTGCCGTCGTGAACTTGACCTCATTCAGCTTTACGGGTTACCTCGATATTGTCCGCCTTTCAACCTTGAACAGCGTGTTGCGCCCCGCACCACGATGCTCGAGTTCGATGTACTGCGTTGCTCTCGCCGTCCTTCTGCTCAATCGTCGTTTTCCTCGGCTGATTCGCGTACTCTTGCGTCTTCACTAACCAATTTATTCTCCTCCCACGGCTGCTATCGCCTCCAATTACGCCCAATTTACAGAAATGTCCCTTGCACTTCCTAACTGCGAGTGCAAGTACGTCGCTCGTTCCTAACTTTATTCTAATAATTAAGAACTTTCAGAGCTTTCTGAGAAACGGGCACACTTTTACTTTCCGCGTTATTTAATAGCAGAATATTTCTCTAACTCCTGACTATTGCGCGGATGACTAGCTAGACGTTTTGTAACGCCGTACACTCCTATTCTACAGAGTCGTTGCGGCAATTTCTAGCTAATCTAATTCTCTAACAAAATCTTCACAATTGCCAAGCGGTGCCTTACGTGAAGAGCTGCAGAAGAGATGTTCACTCCAGGCGAGATGTCGACAACAAAAGAGAGCTTTCGTATGCGCGTCAGCCTATTTATTAGCGCTGCGCTGGGGAAGTTCTGAGCAGGTACTGAGAAGGGGGGGGTAATTTCTCCTACTTCACTCCTTTCAGGAAAAACGTGACTCCAAAGTTCGTGGCTGCTAGTGCGAGCAACGGATACCAGGCTGCGCGTTTTGCTACTCAGGTATTCCGACTGCTCTTCTCGCCGTCTGCGAGCGTAAACGCCGACGAAACTGTGGTGTGACGGGGTTGTATAATCCCGTCTCGGCACATTGCCCCCTCCTTTTCTTCTTAAGATTTTTTTTTTCGTCGAAATAAAATCTTAAGTTGCTTCAGCCGCTTTCCTTACTTCTGCTGCTTCCCCTACTTCTTCCGTTTTCCTTACTCCGGCTGCCACTTTCCTTACTACTTCTGCTTTCCTTACTTCTGCCATTTTCCTTGCTTCTTTTACCGTTTTCCTTGCTTCTACCGCTTTCCCTACTTCTTCTACCGCTTTTATTACTTGTTCTTTCCTTAATTCTTCCGCTTTCCTTATTACTTCTTCTACAAGAATTGGATTGATGTGCATCGTAATCGCTTTCCAAATTATTCCTTCTCGGATCATCTTGTTCATTACTTCTCTCACTTCGTCATGGTAGGCTATGGGGATAGGATAATTCTTCGCTTTAGATGATCGCAAGTCCGTTAACTTGATCCGAAATTGATACCCCTTTACCGGTTTGTTGTGATTTTTGAAGACATCTTTGACGTTTATCAACATTTCGTATAATGCATTTTTCTGATCAACCCTCAATTTTTCTTGTTCCATTACTTTCTTCCTTATTTCTTCCTTTATTTCGTTCTCCTCCATTTGCACGCTACACATTTCGACTTCTGCGAATTCTTCTGATTCGTCTCTCTCGTCTACCTGTGCATTTTGCGCCATTTTATTTCCATCTTCCTCCATTTCTACGCGACACATTTCGATTTCAGCGAATTCTTCCGATTCGTCTTCCTCATCTACATGTGTATTTCGCGCCTCTTCATTTTCATCTTCCTCCCAAATATTTTCACCGTTGATCAAAACTTGCATTTCTCCGATGTCGATAATAACGCCATGTTCCGCCAAGAAATCCATTCCGATAATCAATGGGTAAATTAATTTCTTCACCACCAAACAAATTATATCAAACTTTCTTCCTCTAATTGTTACTTCTACCATTACTTGTTTTCTTACTGGATGAGATTTTCGCCCCCATGCATCTACCATACGAGTATTATTGGTTGGTAATTCCAAGACGTTTATTTCCTTGCTTATTAATTCTTCATATAATTCCTCCGATATCACAGATTTGATTGATCCGGTGTCTACCAATGCCTTGCTATGCACACCAGCGCAATTAATTTCTATTACGGGACATTTCTCCCCTTTTCTTGGCTTCCAGTTCTCCCATAAATTTTCTCCATTATTTGTTATTCGGTTCGCAGTTATAGGGATCGCGTGTTTGGCGTAAATTTTGTTCGATTTGGGACCCCTTTTCAACTCGAACTTGGCGAGTTTCCCGGTCCCGTTTGATTTCTAGTACCGTTTTCGACTCGCGGACTCCGCGACCTTGCCCGCTGAAAGCTGTGCGCATTTCTGCTCGTACTCGGTTGTTCGCCACCGTGACCTTGACCGCGCAGCTCTCCGTTCGCCGTTTCTCCGTTCCGCGACCTCGCGTCCTGCCCATGTTGTCGAAAATCACCTTTATTCTTGCTTCCTCCTTTCTTCGACGACGAAACTATCGTGTCTTGGACAACTTGCATCGCGTTGATATTGGATTTGGTCGTTTTTGGTGTCTGGTTCATGTTTGCAAACGTCAAATCATAGTTGCCTAATAAAACTTGAAATTTATCCACGTCTTTTATATCAACGCTTCGCAATAGATTCTGGATGCTTAACGGGAAATGTCTCGTGAGAATGCAAATTATTTCTTCGTCCGGCACTGGAGGAGAGCACATTTTCAATGCTGCTATTTTTCGTGCCGCGTAGTCTCGCATGGTTCCGCTAGAATTACGGTAATACCCACTCATTAACGAAATTTTGAAATTCATCTGCTGTTCCTTTCCCCAGTAACGGTCTAGGAACCTAGCTACAAATTCGTCAAATGAATTTGGCAACGGGCATAACGTTTCTAGCCACGCCTTTGCATTGCCTTCTAACGCTTGATGCAACAACAAAGTTTTGTGTGCTTCGCGGACATTCGAAAGCACGAAAAAGCTCTGTAGCGATTTAACAAACGCGTTCGGATTCTCGCTTGGATGACCTGAGAATCTAAGCGATGCTGGTATGTTAATATTGCTTCCTCGGCATGCTCCCCCTCCATCTACTTTACTTTCTGCTATTTCCCGCAATTCCTGAATCTTGCGTTCTTGCTCTTCTAATTTTCGCGTTACTTGTGCTTCGACTTGTTTCGTATCCGCACTAATTTCTGTAACCTGGCCCCGTACTTCCTTGACTTCACTTTGTATTTGTCCGAAACGTGCCCTGTTTTCTTCGTCTTTCTTTTCGATTTCCGTAGACATCGAGTCAATTCTCGCTCCGACTTCCGCGTGCTTTTCCTCAATTAACTGAGTGCATGTTGCTACTTGCACCGCGATCTCTCCCCGAAGCTCGTCACATTTAACCACTACTTCTGACATCATGGCTTGTTGGAACTGCTCGAATTTCTCATTGAAAACCGTGGTCTGGTTGTCAATTTTCTCGGCTAATTTCTGCACTAGCTCCTCTGATTTTCGTCCCTGATCCTCTAACTTTCGTGACTGTTCTTTGATTTCTGCCGCTAATTTTTCCCCTTGCTCCTCTGATTTTCGTGACTGTTCTTTAGTTTCCGCCGCTAATTTTTGCGACTCGTCCTTAATTTCAGCTAATTTCTGCGACTGTTCTTTGATGTCTCCGGATAAATCTCGCCTTAGATTTTCTACTTGTATTCCGATCTGTCGCGCAAAATTCCCTAATAACGCCTGCATTAATGTTGACATCGGATCATCTCGCGTACGTTGCAACAGTTGTTCAGGCGTGGTTTCGGTTGATTCGGTGCGATCCGCGGTCGTCTCGCGTACTTCCTCTGCCTCGTGCAACCCTAAATTTTCCATTCTACGAAGTACCTCGTCCCCCGCGTCGCCCTCACTGTCCTCGTCACTCCTAATCTGCCTTGGTTCCCTATATTCCTGACTGCCTGCCATTCTAGTGCTTTGCGTTGCCTTTTACCTTTCTAACAATACAAAATGCACTTCCCTTCCAAAATCACAATACAATGCACTATATAACACTTCACTGCAAACAGAAAAAAAAAAAACACTTGCTGAAAAAGAATACAGTACACAGCCAAATAAATACCACAAAATGCTCGTTTATTGTGTCTAGGGTTCACCTTTGCTTGCTTGATTTCAATCGATCGCTGCCGCATGTAATGGGCACCAAAATCTCTAACCGGCCCTCACTTGCACCATTCGACGATTTCAATCAATCGCTGCCCCACGTTGGGCGCCAAAATATCTAACCGAACGAATACTCTCGTAGCCACCCAGTACCTATCTGTACACTCCAGGTGCACTGTAAGCACGTCGATAAGATATTATGCTCGTGAAGCGAGCTTAGAATCTCAGGAAGCAGGATCTTTGGGGTACGAGAAAGGTCTGAACCCTCGACACAATAAAAGTCACACAAATAACACAAACGAGCATATAATTCTCTTAAAATTTGGTGGTATGAACTGATGATAATGGAAAACAAATCACACATATAATTACACTTCCAAAAGAATGATTGAATGAACACAAACAAGCAACTTTTTTACAGCCTATTCAGCACGTGAATATTTGATTTCGTTTGGAACTGATTTTCTGGATTAATTACTTTAAACCTAATCACACATAGAATTTACACTTCCAAATGATTGAGTAAATACAACTAAGCAACTTTCTACAACTTATTCAACACATGAAACACTTAGTTTCGTTTATAACTCACTTTCTGAATTAATTACTTTAAACCAGTACTGGGATTCCCTTTGAAAATTTACCACGTCTAAATTGAACTTACTCTAATTACAATTGTTTGTGATACTAATTCTAATTTACAGTTTCTTGCCTTTTAAAATTTTACATTCAATAATTGACTTGTGGGCAAGCGCACTACTCTTAATTACTCCTTAAATTACAAATGCTGGTAACAGAATAATAACTGCTACTCTAGAACGGTTAAAGGCAAGCACTTTATGCATTAAATCTCCCACTCCAAGCTACAAATTATGAATATCCGTGTCCTCAAATTTTAACATGTTTGAAACTGTTCTATTTCCCTGCCGTCGTGAACTTGACCTCATTCAGCTTTACGGGTTACCTCGATATTGTCCGCCTTTCAACCTTGAACAGCGTGTTGCGCCCCGCACCACGATGCTCGAGTTCGATGTACTGCGTTGCTCTCGCCGTCCTTCTGCTCAATCGTCGTTTTCTCGGCTGATTCGCGTACTCTTGCGTCTTCACTAACCAATTTATTCTCCTCCCACGGCTGCTATCGCCTCCAATTACGCCCAATTTACAGAAATGTCCCTTGCACTTCCTAACTGCGAGTGCAAGTACGTCGCTCGTTCCTAACTTTATTCTAATAATTAAGAACTTTCAGAGCTTTCTGAGAAACGGGCACACTTTTACTTTCCGCGTTATTTAATAGCAGAATATTTCTCTAACTCCTGACTATTGCGCGGATGACTAGCTAGACGTTTTGTAACGCCGTACACTCCTATTCTACAGAGTCGTTGCGGCAATTTCTAGCTAATCTAATTCTCTAACAAAATCTTCACAATTGCCAAGCGGTGCCTTACGTGAAGAGCTGCAGAAGAGATGTTCACTCCAGGCGAGATGTCGACAACAAAAGAGAGCTTTCGTATGCGCGTCAGCCTATTTATTAGCGCTGCGCTGGGGAAGTTCTGAGCAGGTACTGAGAAGGGGGGGGGTAATTTCTCCTACTTCACTCCTTTCAGGAAAAACGTGACTCCAAAGTTCGTGGCTGCTAGTGCGAGCAACGGATACCAGGCTGCGCGTTTTGCTACTCAGGTATTCCGACTGCTCTTCTCGCCGTCTGCGAGCGTAAACGCCGACGAAACTGTGGTGTGACGGGGGTTGTATAATCCCGTCTCGGCACAATATATATATATATATATATATATATATATATATATATATATATATATATATATATATATATATATATATATATATACGTATACGACACAGAAAGTTGCTGTCGTAACTCTGACCAAAGAGAAGGCACGCACACACTCGCGCCGGCGCTCACCCACACACTGGCGTCCGCCTCCGCCTCGCAAACTTCACGCTTCTTTTAGCCACCCGATAGAGAATACTTTACGAGCGCGAATAAATCATAGGGCAGTGAGGAAAACTTAATACGAGCCCGAAGCCTCTCGCGAGGAGGGGGAGGGGAGGGAGGAGAACAGGGCTTAGCAAGCGCAATTTATAGCTCGTTGCCACTGGCTACCCGCCATGTTGTGTTTGGGATATCTGGTTAATGAAAATCCCATTAATCCGTGGAGAAACGCGAGTCCCCACTACCCGGAGAGAGGTGCCGCCCCCCTCCCTGTCCCCCTCCGCCCCCCTCCGCCCCCCTCCGCCCCCCTCCGCCCCCGCGCCCGACGCGAGCGCTGCGAAATATTTGCACGCTTCCTCTTGCAGCGCTAGCCAAAGCCGCGCCCCCGCCCCCCACGCAGCGCCAGGATATACGTGTTTACCGGATCGCGTGCCACCGGTCGCGGCGGCGGCGGCGGGGCGAGGCGGGGCGGGGGCAGAGCGGGGGTGGATCCGAAAGGGAGCGAAAGCCCGGGTCCTGGCAGCGGTAGCGCCCCTACCGCCGCCACCCACGTTTCGGCTGATTGTAATTTACTGACCTGGATTTTAATTTTTGCGCCGTATATTTCCATCGAAATAAACAATTACCGCGAGAGCAAATTATAGCTTCGGCTGCCGGATAACGGGCGGGCCCGTGCTTCTGCGTGAGCTATCGGGACTTTCCAGATAGTTCGCACGGCCACAGAGGTCGCCTGCGAGAAAAGTGAAGCGCGCAAATGGTTTTCGACGATATAGCTAGTTCACATACAAAACAAGCAATAATATGCGATGTGATAGAATTTCTAGGAAAGTTTCCTACGGTATTTATGTTGGTAATTTCCAATTTTCTACCTTAGACATAGGGAATGTTCATCTAAATGAAAAGGAAGTTTATTTTGTTCAAGAGATAAAACAAACTAATTACAAATTCGAGTTATTAATATTATTACTATTATATTATTATTATTATTATTACTATATTATTATTATTATTATTATTATTATTATTATTATTATTCAAAATGAGAGAAAGCATTACAATCCATTCATGATATTGAAACTGAAACATTTATGATTGTTTCAATAAATATCATACATTGAAAATGCAATGAGTAATGTATCGTATATATATATATATATATATATATACACACATACATACACAGACTGTAGTGTTTGTAAACTCCCACAGTTCCATGAAGTTTTCTGAAATGTCAAAGATAAATACACATTTACTTACCTCAAATATGTATTTATTCATATACCCACTCATGTGCGATTATTCTGTTAACAAGTATATTAATTCATGAAATACATCTGAAATATAAATATTAACGAACTTTCAAACATATTTCAAATCTAGATACAAATCTCGTAAATTCAAACGGTGTAATTAACTGAAACTTACGCTGAGCTTTGAGCATGATATGTGCAAAATTTAAATGAAAAGGTGCGGTGTCAGCTTTGGGAAATTTTAAAACATATCTTAAGCGCATCATATGAAAAAAAAATAATAAAACATTTCAAATGGGTCGACATTGAGATTTATTAGATCGACAGGAGTACATTAATTTCTGGCGATAATCCTGTGCATTGTTTAGACAGCAGAGTTATTCATAAACAATGATGGAATGTAGGATCGGCGGAAAGACGTACAGACATTTTCAAAAAGAGGTATTGTTTTAATACCAGGAACATCCTGAAGTGTATTTCCATCAAAATCTCTACTTCGAACTTTGGATCACGTATGCTTGTGAGGCTTAAAGTCTACATGTCTTAGACGTTTGAACAAACAGCCAAATCACGCAACGCTCTTTTACTCCCCTTAACAATTAACTTCATTTTCCATAAATAAATACCTGGATCAATTCAAACAATAACAATATATAAACTACCTCAATTACATTTTCAAGAAACATTAATTATATTCCAATTCTTAATTATTTTGCGGTTCAACTAATTCAATGCAGTGCTGCAACGTTAGAGATTTTCCCCTTAAATTTAGGGGAAAATTTATTTTTTTATCTACTGGATGTTTTGGGAGTATATTTATGTTTTGAGTTGGAGAATGAATCACAGGAATAAATAAGTAATGGACACATTTATTTCGTTTGACGGTAAATTTCTTTATAAAGAGGCATCATTATCTCTTTTCAGTCATTAAAATGTGACAAAGTTACCTCTTCCGTTTCATAACTCATACACTGTGCACAATATGTGCATACACGTTCATCACCATATGAAACGTCGTTACACATATTTTACATATTATAAGTAGAAGTTTACTGTAAAAAATCAATATCATATATAATTAATGCAATCGTATTTCTTTAATTTCCATGCCTTTCTTTAATTTCCATACCTATATTTAAACATAAAATAATAATTAATTGAATTTAGTATTTTTTCCTCGTTTTAATGGTCCTCGCAGCTCTATCTAGTGGGAAATAGTTAAGACCACCTGGCAACTCTGGTTCTATGTCAAAAGATGTAATGAATCGCCAGCGTTTATCTTTGTTTTTAACGATCCAAGTTACTTTATTTGCGAACACAAACTCAAAATGTACAAAATGTAATAAGTACTTCCAAGAAATAATTTATTCTATCTTAAAACGAGTATGATGAACACAATGTTTACATTTTGCGAGAAATTACGTTACAAATAATTGTGTTTAAATATTCTCATAGAATTTTAGTGATTAGTTACTAATCTTATTTGTAATTATTTTCATAGTTTGGTTAAATATTGTCTCTTTTGACTTACTACTTACAAAAGATTTTATTTGCAAAACAGCAAACATGTTTAAGCACTAAGGTCATTTTAAAATGGAATATGCAAGCATATTAAAGTACCATGTTGTTAAGTTTGATTGTAACTTTACGTGGTGTTCATTTGGGTAGCTTATTGACACTTGTATTCTAGCATTCTGTGAAGTTAAGTGCTCATCATTAAACACATTAGATCTCTCATATTCGCGAGAAATTAAAACCGAGTAATGCTCATAACGGGATACTGCAACGCCGAAAACCTTCATTATTCTCTTTTCAAAATATAATTTCGTTACATGCAAAATGGCACTAATAGATGCAAGCAGCATTGAATACAATCTTTTAAAATTACAATAAATGAATTTATATATTTATTACCTTTTAACCTATTGCTTGTTGTTATTTTTTATTATAAAGCTCACTTAATTTTTAAAGACAAGTATTTTTGTAGAGTTAACGTTTTAGGATTGTTTTTTGTCACGCATCAAGCAAACAGAAATAATTACCGAAACAACTTATGGAAGCAATGATTGAAAAATTTAATTCTAGTTCTTGTATTACTCCTTTGTAGTGCAACTGTTTTTGTTGATGGGCACAAAATGATATTAATGAACAGCCACAAAGACGTTATTTCAAAAGTGAGTACAAATACAAAGGTCTTTTGTTACTAAGCTCTTGGAGAAAATTGTATAATGGTTCATCAAATCCCAAGCTACAACCTTGATGTTGGAGCAGTTTAAGTAGCTGACGCAGACGAGCAAAAACAAAAGTAGTGTGTTTTGAACGCGTATGTACGTCGCTAACTGCATTGCATACTCGTGTGCAGGAAAGAGACCAAGTCCCGGCCTTAACGGTCGGGAGGTTTACAGTCGCCACGTGGTTCGTTACTCGGCAAAATTGGAGCACAATAAAAGCTGCCAGTCTCTGGAGGGCGCCTGAATTTGAAAGCACGCCGCTCACATCCGCTCCATAAAAAAGTATGAAACGTACGATCCGGAAGGCACGGAAGAAAGAAAAACAAATTTCGCTCGACGGGCTTTGCTGTAAAAGCAGACATTTTCATTGCAGGTGTAAACGCGATAACGCCGTTTGCGTTTGGTACTGTTGCCTCGCGCTAGCCGTTGCCTCAAGCTCGAGTCCGTTATCCGTTCGCCTGGCGTTGTGTTCTTAACTCGCGCAGACACCGGCTGCAGGCTCATTGTATATTCGACGCACGAGGCGACATTTGAAAGACACGTATGATGTGAGCAGGAATGTTCAGAAGGGGGACAGATGGACCAACTTCCTCAGGCCCCGACTTAATTGGAGCCCCGAATATTTTTCATTCAAAAGAAATAAAAACATGTTTTTATCTCTAATCGAAATTTAATGCTGTAAGTTATTTCTGGGGCTTGGAGAAATGAGTTCAGTTTATGAATTGCAGTAGGAGGAGTATTGTTTGTTTGAAATAAGGGGACACCGGAAATAACTGCTCAAGGTCCCTGGATTTCACTAAACGCCCCTGGATGTGACCATAGAGCAAAGAGAACGTATCTCCCAGCTGGTAGTAAACATTTTCTGGCCACAAGACGCGCGTGTGCTGTTGAGTCAGAATAAATTTTGAATTTCTTCAGAGACGATTTTTTATTAGTCTCTAATTTATATATTATATTCAAATTTAGGAATATTTTTGTAGATATGGGCTTTAATTAAAAGGTATTGTTTTTATAGGTCATAATATTCTATTATAAGTATGTGTTTATCATAGGTAATACCACGAGTGCTTTGGAAATTGTCGATAAATTTCCTATTCGCGAAGCGAGGAGCGGATATATCTGAGAATTTCCAAAGCACGAGTGGTATTTAATAGGACCATTCTACGAGTAAAATTATGTTCAACAGAGTTCCAAAATGAGCCAAATATCGAAAATAACTGAAAGCTATGTTCAAATTAAAGAGGTCTTGTTATATAGCATATCCTGTGTATTGGACATCGACATAACTATAAATGCATACCGCCTCCTAAGATAGATGAGTCACAGTTTATGATTGGCCAGTAGGTAGAAGCGGTAAGAAAATTCGGATAGAATAATCGATACGCTTTTGAGATACATCGCCCTGATTGGGGTATTTTGCATGGTCAATTAACCACTATTGGTTTTAATTTTACGAGTATAATAGTTCATAAAACGTATTCGTTAGTGTTTTACTTGACGATCAAAAACTGTTAAATTCGTACCAAGTTGTCTTTTAAGTTATTATGCAACTTACAATACCGCGCAGAGCAGGATTTGTTAGCTCAACTTAGCTATCAATCACACTCCAATCCTCATGTACCTGCTTTATATTAGTCGCTCGACAAGGGCTTAAGATTTTCTTAGCCCTGTCACTCAGCGTCCAGTGTGTTTAAGATCTCTTTATGCCTAATGCCCTTTACGATGCCCTTACGATGTCCCCGATAGCGGTGTGGTATATGAAATAAATGGTCAGTAAGACGTTGGCTGTTAATGATATGAGAGGTCAAATCTCATGTTTAATGCCAATAATTAATTTTTATTGATAATGTTCGTAAAGAGATAAATACATGTTATATATTTTTACCAAGACTAGATATGAGATTAAAAATTATCCTTTCTAAAGAATCATACACAGAACACGTATGCAAGCATACTCAAATTCACACTTAAAAATAGTAAAGAGAAATGATCGTAATTCAAAATGTGATGTGACACGTCTATAAAAAAGCAGGGCATGCACTTATTCTCAGATAAATATGCGTCTTTAAGCATTAAATGACCACTACATCGCCTTTTCTATATACATTGCATAAGCTTGTTGGTATCAACTAAGCTCAAAGAGTAATATCGGATTATCCTCAGCGTCACAAAACGGGTAACAGCGTAGCACCATGGTCTAAGCTACAAAGCGTATCCGAAAGACTTCAGCAGACTTGCTCTTCTCCGCTCTCCTTCACATCGTCTTGCTTCTGCTACGTCGTCACAGTGCGTCTCCGTTATCACGGGTTGCGTCGGCAGCACCGCCCTAAAGCGGCGCTTTCACCCCCTGCTGTGGCTCACCCCTGCCGCCGCCAGCGCCTCCTCCACTTCCAGACGTAAGCGCGAAGATACGACGAGTGAATACTCTCACAGTCGCAACAATAATGCACTCTGAAACTGAGAACTAGGAGGCCTGTTGTGGAATGGTATTAATATCTATAGAAAACTCCTTATTAAATAATAAAATTATATAGTATTGTCTGTTTTTTCGAATCCTCTTTTCAGTAAGCAACATTTTAAGACTACAGTTCAATATATTTTGTACATTACGAGTACATAAAATGAGTAATGAAAATAGTATCATTCAATCAACTTCCTTCGACCACAACCTTCAATGGGAACGCTAAGGTTACTGCTATCCTCAGAGATACCTTAGTGACATCTCACAATTACCTCCATCGTTCGCAGAACCCCACCCTTCATTGTCACCATCGCCTCCTCTCTTTCTCCTTCATTGTCTCCCGCGGGGCGTCTCCCGCTCATCTGCCACGCCTCCTCCCTCCCTCCGCCCCCACTCCCACCCCACCCGGCCCTTCAGCAACGCCCACACAGCCCGTGTTTACTGCTTTGATCACGACAACGCCCTCTTTATGAAAATTTTGAAAGCTCTCCGCGCACGGCGGTGCTCTTGCCTGCGGCGCGAGAGACGACGCGGGGACGGCGTAGGAAGCGAGGACGGCGACAGGGAAGAGGGCGGGGGCGGGGGACGAGGCTAAGGGCAGAGCAAGGGCGGTTCAGGGGGCACTGAGGGGCGGGGCGGGGTTAAAAGCTTATTCCGGTGTTTTATGAAAGCGCGGAGGTCGCCGCTGCTTGTGATACTCGCAAGCGCGCCTCTGCTTGTCTCGACCCGCCCCGCTCCACCCCGCTCACCGGGACCCGTCCCGCCCTGCACCGCCTCACTCCGCACGCCCCGATACTACACGCCCCGCCCCGCACCTCGCCGACCCACCCCATCACTCCACGGTCCAACCCTCCCCGCCACTCCCCTCCCCACCCCACCACTCTCCGCCCCCCCGCCCATCATCTCCCCTCCCCTCCCCCTCATCTCCTCCCTGCCTCTCCCCGCCCGTCCCCTCCCCTTCACTCTCATCCCCTCCCTCCCCGCCTCTGGCCACCCCTCCTCCCCCTCCTCGTCCCCCGTCCCCTCCTCTCCCCCATCCCCGCCCCCTCCTCTATTCCCCGTCCCCCCATCCTTTTCACTCTCCGCGTCCCATCCCTCTCCGACTCTTCCCCCCGTCCCCTCCCCTCCCTGCCCCACTTCGCTTCAAGCCTCACCCGGGCCCACCTCCACGCCCCTCCAAACACCCCTCCCCTCCCAACACCCCTCCCCCGTCCTCCTGTCCTTCCTGTGCGCAACGGCCCTCCGGCCCGCGTCGAGCGGAGCCTCTCACCTTTTGCGAGACGATTGCGCTTTCGGGCGCCGCCGCGCGCTGCGGAGGGCGCCTCGTTCGCCTTTTGAAACGCGATTCCGCTGTTTACTGGTAAAAAAAGAGGGAGTCTTGGAAAATTCCGGGATTCATAGACTGCTGGCGCGCGCGCTCGCGGCGGAGAGGGAGCGCGTTGTGCGTGCGTTTGCCAACAAAATGGGAGGCGCGCACTCGAATTTTAGTTGCGCTGCGTAAGCGGTGTCACCTTTGCCATGCAATATTTTAAGCTGGCGCGGACCTCGTCGCTCGCTCATTTCTGGGGGAAGTACGAAATTGCAACTAGCGTCATTGCGAGTCGCGCGCACTTGATTAAATATGATTCTGTACAGAGAATCTTACCTTAGAGAACCTTAAAGTTCTCAGAGTACCTTAAAGTTCTATATAAACGACTCCTTTTGGAATTTCGAGCTTCTCATCTTTGATATTAAATAACAAGCAATATTTACTCTATGAGTAACTCCTTTGAAAAGGTAAATTATTTCTGTACAATATTTGCATAGAAAGTAAGATTTGTGTATAATATTATACTTTACCTAACATAATACATTATGTCTTATCTCATCAACTTGCCTACCGTGTAGCTTTCTTACATGTTAATTCCGTTACTTTAAGATATTTGTAATTTTTCTTAGGTTTTGTGACAATTAATTACAAGTTTGTAAAATATATTTTATATTTTCTTTTATGCTGTATTTTATGAACCGAAACATTGTAGTTTCAACAAATGAATGCTTTTATATAGAAAATTAACCTGATGTATTGAATTGCCTTGTAACAGCAACCATTACATCTCACACATGAACTTTTTAATATGCAGATCTATGATAAAACATCTTCATTTACAAGCTGATTTTATATTTATTTCAATCAATTATTTTATATCAAATTCACTGCAGTAATTCAAAAGAAACAATTCTGTATGTATATTTATTTTAATATGAAAAGGTAATAAACAACAAGAATGTAAATAATAAAAAAACTAATTAATATATATTACTAAAAAACAAATTTCTGTTTATGTGATGAACACGGTACAAGTAATTGATAATAGACCATAAGTAACATTTCATTTTATCTCATCCGTTTTGCAGTACAAAATTTCACCTGCAACAGTTTCAGCGATCATTTGTTGGCTCATTGCGTTATAACGAACCCACAGGTGTGACCAATAATGCAGTGAAGTAGCACTGCTCCGCCGGAGAGTGAGTTTGAGAAATACCGTCCGCAGGGCCTTCTCTCTCCCGGGGGCGAGGACGGCACCTTTGGGACCGCGGAGCGAGGTGAGAGCGACCTCAGGACAGATGCATCCAGGGGTGTTGATACTTGAGGAGGGGGCGGAGTGGTGGTGAGGCCGGAGGTATAGTTGGAACTAGTGGGGAGAAGGAGATGTCTGGGACGAAATGGTCCGGGGGACTTCGCAGGCTTACGTGTAGGGAGAATGGGGGGTCAGTGTAGCGGAGCGGCGGTGGTGGCGGTGGCGGTGGCGGTGGCGATGGCGATGGCGGTGGCGGTGGCGATGGCGATGGCGATGGCGGTGGCGGTGGCGGTGGCGATGGCGGTGGCGGTGGCGATGGCGGTGGCGATGGCGGTGGCGGTGGCGATGGCGGTGGCGGTGGCGATGGCGGTGGCGGTGGCGATGGCTATGGCGTGGGCTGTGGTGATACCGGTAGTGTTGGCGTTGGCGTTGGCGTTGGCGTTGGCGTTGGCGTTGGCGTTGGCGTTGGCGTTGGCGTTGGCGTTGGCGTTGGCTGTGGCGTTGGCGTTGGCTGTGGCGTTGGCGTTGGCGTTGGCGTTGGCGTTGGCGTTGGCTGTGGCGTTGGTGTGGCGGTGTGCGCAGGGTACGGGCCCGCGACAGCAGGAGCATGAGTCGAGAGCATCGGGGCGTATGCGCGGGAGCAGTAGGGCGGTACGGGGCTCAGGGAGTACGTGCGATGTCTTGAAAGAGGTGGCAGATGGCGTGGTGCGGGGAAGGCACGCGAACTTGCGAACGAAGGTGCGGTTACGAAGGAGGCGGCGTGGGGGAGGGGTGTTGGAGTGTGAGCGACGCGGGGGCGTAGAGGAGAGTGCGGTGCAGGGATGTTGAGGACTGGGGGGGCGTAGAGTCGGCATGCGGGCGTTGGGATGGAGGCGGTGCGGGAGCGTAGTTGAGTGGCTGGCGCGGGGGTATCTAGGAGAGTGGGCGGCGCGAGGACGGCGTGAGGGCGTCGGGGAGGGGGCGGCGTGGGGACTGTGATGGGGGGGGTCGACGTGGGGGCGTCGAGGCGTCACGTGGACGCGTTGCCGTGCGCCGTGAGGCGTTGGGGTAGGGGTGGGACGAAGAAGTAAGGTTTGGGTTGTGCGCGAGAGTTGGGGTGAGTTCGGCGCGAAGTTGTAGGTGTAGTGTGACGCGTGGATATTAGAGTGGGACGGTGCGCGAGAGTTGGGTTAGGGATGGTGCGGTGGCAGCTCGGCCGCGGCGCGAGCAATCTGGTGGGAGGGAGTCGGGGGTGTTCGGTGAGGGTGGGGGCGAAGGTGCCGTGAAACGGTGGGCTAAGAGACGGAACTAGAGCATTTGGGTGAGGCGCGAGAGGTGATGTCGTACGATGCGCGCGCGTTGCGGGTGGAAGCGGCGTGGGGGCGGCTCGGGTGCATTGGGTGGGGGCGACACAGGAGCGGTAGGGCGGGGAGGACGGGGGCGGAGGTGGGGACGGCGCTGGAACATGAGCGCGGGGGCGGCGCGGGGGCGGCGCGGGGGCGGCGCGGGGGCGTTCGCCACCTGCGGACACCTGCCCTCGCGACGGGCTGCCTCGTTTGTCAGGTGCGAGCGGAACTTAGCGCTGCCATTAGGCAGATTGCGCGACACCTAGGGGGAAATCGAGCGGACAATTTCGGGCGCTGAGCGCGGGAGAGGCCGGGGGAGTTCTGGAATGAATTAGGCCCTCGCGCGGGCGATAGGGCGCGGGACGGCGGGGAAGGGGGGCGGCGGCGGCGGCCCAGGGGCCGCGGTGATAACGCGACAGCCGAGCGCGGCTCCCGACCTCGACACCCACGTCTCCAGGCAGCCGTCGTCACCGGCGTCCTTTTCACATTTTTTTCGCCTTTTACATTGCTTTTTCTTTTTTAGTTTTGCTCTTCCACCCGTGTCCACTTCATTTTTTCTACTCGTGGAATGGTCGTTAGCGAAGTTTCTTTTTTCAATGGTTTATGTTTCGGGAGACTTATCAACAACTAATTCTCCTTCTTTGCTTCTTTCTTCCTTCCTTTCTTCTTTCGTTCTTTCTCTCTTTCATTCTTTGCCACTTCCAACTCCTCTCACATCATATTTACTTTCTCCTATACGTGCCTGTTCTTCATTTTTATGATGTATTGCAAATCATCGTCCATATTTATTATTAATTCATATGTTATCTATATGAAATTTGTATTCCTTGTTATCCTCGTGAAAAGAATTTTATATTGGAGTCATTGTACTACAAATGTGAATTATCAAATATAATATGAGTTGCAAGTGTATGTTTATCAAGAACTTGGTTTTCATCGTTTCAACATTTTGACAATTAGTTCTCTTTTGCATAATATATTTTAACTCATTTTCACGAAATGTCATGTCATTCGTTTGTATATAATTGCCAAAAATTTTATTATCATTTCAATTAACATTTTCCGTTAATTTCAAATGAGTATTCTGTTCATTGATTTTGTACCTGACACGACTTCTCTTCTCTGTTTAATTTCATTTTAATACAAACTCTGACCCTCTTTATACATTCCACAGAACTAGTAGTTTGCTGATTGTGCTCGATTGAACACAGATTTTGTATTGTTTTTAAACATTATAATTAATTGTTTTAGCACATGCATAATACTCTGATTATATATATATATATATATATATATATATATATATATATATATATATATATATATATATTGTGACGTACCTGGTGATGCCGGGTATTTCACCGCAATATAACACTAAAGGAGGGTACCTTTTCCGTGAATGGGTCCCTGGATAAGTTGGTATAACATTAGGAAAGTTAATTAGAAATGGAAATACAATCATGAACAAGATTTATTTGCAAATCAAATTGGTTAATTACATGATCTGACAACATTTATACACTCTGCCTTGGTACCAAGATTAGGTGTAATATGCATTTATCATACCTTCGGGGCCCCGACCAAATACCTTCGATGCTTGTAGTGCAGCTCGTGTCGGCGAGGGGGTCGCCGACCTCGGCAGCAGCTGCGTGCCGTCGGCGGCTGATGGCGGGGCGGTCGCCCCGGCTGGTAACCTGGCGAATTCTTCCTTATGCAGCTCCTGGCACCTCGGCGTCATACATGCTGGTCACAGTTCCGCACAACACAATTCCCGTATTGTCCTCGCCACGCTAATTATTACGAGTGCGATTAATTGTTCTATCGGCACTAATCTTTTGTTTTAATGATACTCTCAATATTTACCTCGCATGTCTATTACATTTCAGTTGCTACTAATTTATATAATACACTGCACGTCCCTTTTGTCCGCGCGCTAATGTCCTTTTCGCCGGCCGCACGTCGGCACATCCTTCGGCGGCGGCCGCCTCGATCCAACTGTCTTCTTCGCAGTTCTCCCGACTGCTTGCACGTGCTCGCTGCCCAGTTTGTAACCGACATTCTCACGCTGGCCTCCCGGCGGTGGCACCGGTGGCGGTAGCGACCGTTGCTAGCTCCCGTCGTTGTTCGCAGCGCTTGGCGTACGTACCGCGCAGTCCAAAATACATACTGATTACTTACACTAATGTCCTAATTAGTGTAAGGGAACACATTATGTGTTTCAATATATATATATATATATATATATATATATATATATATATTTATAAACATAATACAACTTGTGATATATTCTTTATCGATTCTCTGACGACGGACTGAAAGTCAATTAGCTATAAGATTTTCTCGCCTTACGGATATTTTTGTTTCCTCTTATTTTCGCTCAATTCGTCTTCGTCACCACGTTCGTTTTCCTTCCAAAACAAACTTGACCCTTTCGTCCTCTTTCCGCCCTCTTTTTTCTTCATTGCACCTCATGTCATTGCGCCGTGTGGGGCCTGCGCCTGCCTCGCGCCCGCAGCACCCGGTGGAACACGACGTCCGACGCCCCCGCCCCCGCTCCCACCCCCGGGCCATCAGAGCCCGCCCCCCCCGCCTCCCCGCCCCGCCGTAGCGCACTCCGCAAGCGCGACGGAGCCGCCGGCGACCCAATTAGATCGGGACAGCATCCTCCCATTACTTTAACGGGCGGCCCTGATTACCGGCCGCGCCGGCGGGCGCCGCCACCGCCGCCGCGCCTGTCCGCGGCTGATACAGCCCCGCTACTTATGAGCCCGCCCCTCGCCCCGCCCCGCTCCGCCCCGCTCCGCGCGCACTCCAGACACCGCCGCCGCCGCCACTGAGACGAGATGCTTCCGCTTTCGCGGGGTGTGCCGCCCACGCGCGGGCGATACTTTGGCTTGTTCATTACGCCACTACTGGTCGGTCTTTGAGAGATTTCTGAGGCCGCGTCGGCGGTATTATCGTTGGGAGACGGTGTTATTTAATTTTGTTTTTTCTATTATTACTTTCTTCACTATTTTGTTCAGCAGATTGCTTTGCGTCATTGTTCATTATCCTGCAGCTCATCATCACGAGTCCCTTTACCGGTTTTACCTACATTTGTCGATATCTATTTATTGTTACCCTTATATCCCTCCCCGTAATGTCTTTCTGAACTGCATATTTTCTGAAGATACATCTAACGTCTTCGCAATCGTCATTGTTACTAAAGCCAATTCACTAACATCCAGTTGTCAGAACATCAACCCTTTCGTTTTAGATGTTTATCGTCTCGTGGTATATCCCTCACCGCAATGTCTTTCTGAATTGCATATTTTCTGAAGATACATCTAACGTCTTTGCAATCGTCATAGTTACTAAATCCAATTCACTAACATCCAGTTGTCTGAACATCAACCCTTTCGTTTCTGATGTTTATCGTCTCGTGGCCCTACGATGTGCCGCTCCAAAAAATGATTTCACAATCCTTCCCCTTTCCCTCTCTTCTCGTCCCACTAATTGCCTCTAACCTCGCAGAGAGTCTAACATCATTAACACATTAGCACTATCCCTCTCCTCCTTTTTCCTAGAACTTTGTGTTCACCTCTACACAGCATTCGCCATTTCTACAAAAGCTATATCCATCAGCTCTACCGTCACTTCCCTCTCCGCAACCAGCTTATCCCTCACCTCTCCCGCGGAAACCGTGCGTTTCCACGCCGCAGTGCCTCTCTGCCCTTATCTCCAGGAGAAGGTACGGGGCCGGGCGAAGGGGGTGGCGGGGGAGGGGCGGGGCGGCGCGGCGGGGGGCGGCACGGCGAGACGGCCTCGAAATGAGGAGAAACGGCGTTGTCCCCGCTGGCGCCGCCATTCCGGTTATTTTCGGGCGAAAGTTTTTATGGAGTGCGTCGGCGAGGAGAATGACGTCATAATCTAGATAGAAAGGGCTTTCGCCCTTCCATGATAAGAGTTAATATTAAAATCTTAATTGCATAATACGGTGCTGGGAGGGCCGTCTGTTATGGAAATTCTCTCAATTATAGCTACTTTCTTCACATTATGAGTTTATTTTTAATTTTTTGGGACAATTGTTTTGCAAACCTCTTGAAAACTATAGATAGACACTACAATGGCCTCAAATTAAAATCCCCAATTCTAATTTTAAGTTTTCTTGAGCATTGTAATAAGTCCATATCTTAATCGCAGAACAACTTGAATTTTGTTTCCTGATTTCTAGCTGAAAATCATAAACTTTTCGTTTAACGTATTTCAAATAAATACGTATTCTCTGCTTTCAAAAATGATGAATATCTTTTAACGTCAAAGATGGTTTAGAGTTCCTGAGATTTTAGTTTTTTCGACAACTGTCTATAATTGTAAAAAATGTGTAACAGAAACCGACGATGAAGAAAAGTAGTAATAACATAGACGTTACATTAATTAGAGTAAGTTTCGTTTGAATCGATGTTACATTTATGGAAGTAAATTAACCGTTTTGTAGACATTTTACACGCACTGTTTTAAAAATATAACTTTGTTGTTCAACAAAACAGTTTTATATCAAAGAAATCGTTATTTACAGTTTCTGGCTATAAAAGAGATACGCAAAGCATTCATTCAAATTTTCATGTCATATTGATGCTGCGGAATAAAATCTCGCTACATAGAATACGAGTAACCAGTAACGGAGGTATAATAATTAATCAGGTGACACCTGAATAATACATTCATCCATGAATTTCGGTGTTCTACGTTATTAACTAGATGTGCTTTGTGTGGGAACCATGTGCGAGGATTGGAGAATTCAAGCAAGCTTACAACCAATTTGTATAAATGCACTATTTCCGTTCACGAAATTGCTGTGTGATACGCTTTTAAAAGTCAACTCGCAATGAGCACATTGTTTAATATAAGTCAACTTACTGTATTTTTTAACTAGAAAACTAACAAAACACTAGATTCTCTTGTACGCGCTACATTTCGCATAAGGTTCCAACTGCACGTGCTAGGGCTTGAATTTCACCCAACCGCAATAACTAACGTTAATTAGCTAAACTCGATTCTCCAGATAATTGAGTCTCCCATATTCGTTCCCCATTTGTCTTCCAAACGTTCCCGAGTTATTTTAACAACTGCTAGGAAATACGAAATGCTCAAAATGTCAGACGATCCAAAGAACAAAGTGGAATTTTTTGTTATCAAGTTGTCAAGGAGATAAAAATCACGTTCGAGTTTTTCCATAAAGATATTATTTCAAGGCTTAGATATTTACATTATACTGTTTCACGTACCCATGTCGTGATCTGATATGCCATAAAAATTGATATGTCTCAACTCGTTAATTGTCTGGATAATCTAGATCAGAAAATATTTGCCCCTGAAATTTTGTGTTCCGCGTTTCATATGTGCTCGCTTACTCAACAGCTGTTATCTCAGTTATGAATGTTTTTTTCTAGGAAAGTCGAAAAATACTTTTAAAGTCATTTGTGTTGTTTCTTAAGAAGCAAAACAATATCCAATTGTCGATTTAAGACATAAGTCTTGATTGAGTTCTTCACATGCTCATCAGTTAATTTGAAGATAATAATGTTTTTCAAACATTTGACCGAAAAAAATAAGAAAGTTGCGATTGTAAAAGAATATTAATTCTGTTGCACAAAATTATGTAAATATTCAATGGAACTAAACTTGGACAATGAATGTGATTATTGTTTTAGAATAATCAATAATGTTTTAATACTTAATTTATTATAAATTGTGATTATAATATTGGTCTCTTGTTGGCGATTATTAAGGAACGAAATTTATTGTGATAAAAATATAGTATATTCTTTATATATATATATATATATATATATACATATATATATATATACATATATATATATATACATATATATATATACATATATATATATACATATATATATATATACATATATATATAGTATTTTCTATTTTCAAAATACGTAAGAAAATAATACACAAAATGGAAAATCAAATTCATTTAAAAGGTTAAACTTTCTTCACAAAAAATAAAGTTCCGAACACAAAAACTTCTCCGATCAGGTTTTAAAGTGGATTCAGAAAGGACAGAAGCACGTTCTATGTTTACCTACATTGTCCACCTGTCTTTTCCATACAATACGGATTTTATTCGAAACAAATAATACCTATCTCGTATATAATGTTGTTCACAAGGAGTCGGTGCGCAAGTGAACTGTCGTACCGTGTAGCCAATGATGAACCCGTGAGGGATTATTGGCAACAGCACTCCACTCCCAAATCCAAACACGCGATAAGGTTTAAAAACGTACTATCTGAAAAAAAAAACATTGTCAGATTTCGATTGAGTTACTTATGAAGTGAATGGAACATGACCATCCACGGAGTTGAAATTACTTCTGCTTCGAAAACATCCGCTCATCCTTGACATGGGTCCCAAAAAGGAGCGGGGAGGGGGAAAGCTGACAATTCAGGGCGAAAGTCAGGTGGTCATAGAAGGCTAAGTATTACTTTGTTTGAAAGATGATTCCAATACCACATTTGGAAAACTCGATCAGAAATGTTCCGAATGGGTGTATGAATAAATTAAAATATCAGGAAAGAAGTAAGAAATTTATAGTAATAAGTAACATGTGTAAAAATATGTTGTGGTACCAAAATTTGTAACAGAAATGCTTCTAATTCATTCCGGAAGTTTTTTAAACTATAAAAAATTCGATCCATATATCTTGTTGCTGTACAAATATGAATTTATAAAATTGGTTCCCTAGTGAAAATAAACTGTATGCTATTTAGTTTTATGTTTATGTAGACTGGTATTGAATGATCTTTTATTAAAATTGAAATTTAAAAAAAATAATTTGATACTTTATTTAATGATGTAATCAATATTGTAACACCCCCTCGGTCGTCTCGTGAGAGAACGCCCGGTTAGCGGCCCGGTTAATAGCTCAGTCGGTGATGGAAGGAGTCGTTAAACAGATACTGGTAACATGAAACAAACACTTTGATCACTGGTAAAAATTACTTTTATTCCTGGGCAATAAAATTAAAATGCCCCAGGGAAGTTACACTTGTAAATAAAATTTAAAAAAATGAGAAAATTAGGTAAAAAAAGAAAAGAAGATGAAAAGTTAGTATTCAGAGTAAAGCTTAAAAACTAGGAAGAATTATAATTAACATTACAATGGTAAAAAGAAAACAAAAGTTACAAGTCAATACGCCATAGCGCGGCGCCGCATTACAAAATTTACACAGGGGCGAATGCCCTGAATTATATTGCCTTGGAAAGTTTTTTCTGTGGGCCCGAGACGGGCGCGGCGCGGCCGAGGGGGCGGCGGCAACCTTCACAAAGGGCGCGGCCGGGGCGATGCCCTTGCACCCTCTCAGACACGCACGTCAGCTGGTCGGCCGTCTGGTGACGTCACCAAGGGCGGTGGCGCGTGGCGGCGTTGTAACGGCGTCTGGTAGTCTGGTTGAACTCGAAGCGGAACTGGTAGAACTGGTAGTAACTGGTAGAACTGGTAGTAACTGGTAGAACTGGTAGTAACTGGTAGAATTCGGAGTAGCCGGGATTCTCTCGATCTCAGGAACGTAGTAATCAACTATGCGTATCTCTGATTCTCATTATAATAATTGTCGAACACCACTTCGGACAGTTTAGAACTTCTTCGGAGAAACATTCGCCTCTCTTCACGACGAATTCCCACCCCAGAGAATTTTCTCTGTCTACTGCAGTCGGCTCAATGCTCAAAACTCGCAGTAAAATAATATAAGTCCCACATAGGCACATTCGCCCGAATACTTCCCACCCCAGATAAGTTTCTCTCCCAACTGCCCTCAGCCTAGAACTCAGGCTCCGTCTGACAAAAATTACAAGTCTTTCAGAGACACACTGGTCTCTCCCCGACGAATAGTTACCCCCCCCAGAGAAGATTCTCTCCCGACTGCTCCCCGTCTAATGCCCAAGCTCTTCTGATATTCTCTCAGTCGAAATTGTATTAAGTCAACTTTGCCCCCACCCAATTTTCTCGTATGCTCCAGCTCCTTATAATAGTCGTGTCGCTATTGGCCAAAGGTAGTGGCGCATTACGCTATTTCAACCAATCGTGACGGGAGTAGTGAAAGAAGTTTCAACTCTTTGTGCCACTGTGAGCGTACAGAATTTTCTTATTCCTTCTAGAACATCAGCCATGCTTGCACAAGGCAGGCGTTGTCCGGTGAAAGAATTTATCACTCTGGGTTTCCCCGGATGTAAGCGGGCGTTCTAGAAATTTCGCAGCTGGTCTGCCTCTCTCAGTGAATCTTTCGACAACTGACCCTTATAACGACTTTCTTAATGGGCCGGGGGCGCAAATGGCTGACCGATAAGCGGAGTTGCGCGCGTGTTGCCATCTGTTTATCCTCCCAGTAGAACTCAGGGTGGCCGGGTCTGTTTGTTTAATTTTAGGTCCGGTGAATTTCGTTTAAAACGTATGAGGAAATCTGTATCGCTACAATATAGTATATATTGTACATAAGTGTGTAGATCAATTAGTAATTATTTTCAATTTAAGTAAATTACAAAAAATGTTGGGTCCTAGTGGGTCATGGGTTATCAAAACCCATGTGCAACAACCCTTACTAGGACATCTAGCTCAGTTAATTTAAGTTTGGCTTTAGACATTCGAAATGAGTTAAGTTATTTTCTGGTAGAATACATTTTCTTAATGATTTGCGGGTCGTGTAAAACCGTATTTTTCCTTACGTCTTTACTCACAACAAATCTGTTAAGCTCTTGCTGATTGATACTGAAATACTCTTCAAATTACTTTGCAGTATAATTATAAATTGATCCATATCCTTTGGAAGCACTTTCTTCTAAAAACATTTGATAATTTCTATCCGTTCGGGCTGGATAAAATTAGTTTTCCAATTTGTGACGTATATCTTCCAATTCAGGCATTTCCTAGGTTTTAAGAAATAAGAATAATAGCCCCTAGATATATATAATTTTCGATAGAAATAATCGTATCGTATAGATGTCGGTGCCCACACTCTTACTATCGAATTCGATGTACTTTCATATTCCCTTCGTGTGTCGTTTTGGCAATTGAATCACTGACTGAGAAAAGAAACATGATTCTCGTTTCATTCATTTTTTTCTCACGTTCATAAAAACTTCATGTGAAAAGAGATGGGAATCATCAAACGGCAGTTGAAGGCAGAGAGCGCTCTTCCATTCTCCCGCATGCGACCTTCACCTCCATCCTCACCATCACCCCCCCCCCCACCGCCCCTCCTTTCGCCATCTTCGTCCCCCGGGCAGCAGCACTTCATGCACGGGCACAGACGGTCACCGCCGGCGGGGCGCTGAGGCGCTAATGGCCAAAATCCACTGCGTTTTTAATTCCATTTAACAGCAAAAGGGAGCTGGGAGGAGTAAATTACTTCCATCCTTTCTCGAGATTAAAATATCATATCAAACCCGCTTTAAAAAGAAGTGAAGAGTGCGTGCTAATTATTTATAGAGCGCGGGTGAGGGCGAGGGGCCGGGGAGGGGCCACGGGGACTGCGAGGGCGGCCCGGGAGTTTAATGTGATTTAACCCAAGCCTGTTAATGGCCGTGTCTGCCCCGCTTGCAGCGCCGCCCCGCGTCGGGCCCGGCGACTACTCCGGCGCCCGTCCCATTCAACGTCTCCCTCTCTTCGCGCGCTTAGCTGCACCCGCCCGGCTCGCGCCGGACTTGGCGGCGTACGCCGGCGATACCGACTCCACTAAAACGTCATTACTCCCTGACGGATTAGTCGCGCGGGTCGCCCACGCGTTGGCCGAGCGGCCAGACGCGCAATCATCCGCGAACGAAAATAGAGACGCCGGCGGCGTGAACGATGAGGGGGGTTCCCCAGGGATTAAATTTCGAGATCGCAAATGGCGCGGGAGAAATTAAAACAGATTTGTATGGGTGGTCTGGCAGAGGGCGGGCGGGGGCGCGTGCGAACGGCGATTGAGGAAAATGGCAACGCGCGATGCGAATAAGCTGCAAATCCAAAAATGTTTCTGTAATGACGATCAATGGAGTGGATACGCGCCCGAGCGATCAGCGTTGCCAGGGATTTCTGTCGGCGCTAGCGTTCCAGGCAATAACGACCCCTAATCCTGTTGGTGACTGAGAGCACGGATTCAATTTCGTTTTTGATTTTCATGTCGCTGGATCTGCCTTGATAGCGTACGCTTTGTGTACGTTTTCATGGATGCTCTTACGAGCGTTTCTAGTATGTTGAATGTTAATCTCTTTAATCTCTCTTGTTTACAGGTGGGTTGTATTGTCTCTTTCTCTCGGATGCGGTACTACTGGATTATCAGTAAGTTTTAATAATTTATATCAGTTATTTTAGTAACAAAGTGTTTACACAATTGTCAAATTATGTCAGCATGCTTGTGAAGCATTCTTTTTAACCCCTCACTTTTACAAAATGTTTCATTTGTTACAATATTATTCCTCCTGTGCGACCTAGTACGAACACGAACTAGCCTGACACATTTAAAAAAGTTAGAATTTTACGAAAGGCAATATATTGTTTTAATATACCAAATGTTTTACTATATCAAATACGCTGTTGCTTTACTATAAAAATAATATCATTGAAGACGAATCATGAATATCAGTGTGCTATTTTCCATGTTAAATAGAGATACCCCAGTGTCTATAAAAAAATTATATTTTATATTTTCGTACGAGTAATAAGACGTACTAAAATTGAATTACATTTTATCGCGTAATACGAGTTGTAACAACATTAAGGTTGCAAAACGTATACGCTTGCAGACTCTTAAAGGGTAGAGTTCGTATGATGTAAGCTAGAGTCGAATAAACTGTGAATCGGAAGTTAATTAATCGTTAATTAACTACGCGTTATTACTTGTACGTGACAAGAGAAACAAAATTGAGTATTTGGCCATGCGTCTCTTTTCAACGGAATCTAAATTACATAACCACGATTATACTAGAGAACATAATAATACAATACCTACCCAAGGAAATTATTACTAATAATAATAATAATAATAATAATAATTAATAATAATAATAATAATAATAATAATAATAATAATAGTGCAAGTAAATTACGATAAAATATACCTCATTTTTAAAGCAAATAATTATCATTACTCGCAGCTCACTACTATTACCTGGTAGACCCCACCTCGCGTTTACTTCTCTTGACTGTAGCTGCGCTCGCACTACGCGCCGCGCGCATTGCAAGGGAGCAACCGACAGCCTAGCTCGCCCACATTCCCTCTCCCCCACCTCATGTCCCTTCACTCCGCTCGGGGGCCTCGCGTAAATACGGGCGCTGCCCCTCCGTGTCCTCTCCTTCCCCACTCCCCCTCCCCTCTCCTCCACTTTCCTCTTCCCTTTCCTATCTCTCCTCTCCTCTCGTCTCCCCTCTCCTGTTTCTCCTCTCTCTCCTCTCCTCTCCTCTCCCTCTCTCCTCTCTTCGCCCTTCTCCTCTCCCCTCTCCCCTTCTCCTTTTCTCCTCTCTTCGCCCCTCTCCTCTCCCCTCTCCTCTTCACCTTTTCTCCTCTCTTTGCCCCTCTCTTCTCCCCTGTCCTCTTCTCCTTTTCTCCTCTCTTCGCTCCTCTCCTCTTCTCCTTTTCTCCTCTCTTCGCCCTTCTCCTCTCTCCTCTCGCCGGTTCGGTTTCCCTCCCTTCTGCGTGCCCCACCTCCCGTATGTCCCCTCCTCGCGCGTGTCTTTTTTTCAGCGTTTGCACGCGCGCGCGAACGCGCTTAGCGCGCCGCTAACGCGCACTTCAAAGGTACGCAAATGCACCCGCCGCCATTACCGATCAGTCCCAAATGAAGTATGGCTGCCGCGCGGCCACGCGGCCACGCGGACGCGCCGGGCCGGTCGCACTGCGTGCAAGGTGCATTTGAAAATTATTGCGAAGTAATTAACATATTACATGAGATTCGAACGCGCCGCTGCGGCCAAAAACCTGTACTAATGGAACTTGTTTGAGGGTTCGCCGGCCGTGTATCTGTAATGGAGAGCGCGTTCGTTCTATTACGTTTTGTTGCAAATGGCGCCGGGTTTAATGGATGGTAAAAGTAGGCAGTCAAACGATGATTTAGGTAGATACGTGTTTGTGGTGGGCAGCTTAGTTGTAGTAGCTATTGTGCCATTGTCTTTTCAGAAACGATGAACTGAATGTGTGTTTGTGGTGTACATTAAACTGTGGAATAATACTGTTCGATTACTACTACAACATAGTGGTACTATGTTATTTTATTACTTTTCGGCTTCAAAAGTTGTAAATTATAACTACTGATATCTCTATTAGGAATTACCGGCCGATTTATAGTACCAAAATGTAAAATTACTTGTAAGCACGAACACCAAACATTACTAATGGTTCCCTATTTTAAAGATATTGCTTGGTTTTGAGTCCAAAATATATTGTAATTGAGCATATTAATTTTTAAGTATAATTTTATTTTAAGCAACAGCGACAACATTTCACACTATATTTGAACCATTATTATATATTGAAAAAAAGTGTTTATATCTTTGTAGGACGTTTTACTACACATCATTCCGTCGTGCGTCATCATTCCGTCTTTTTCCTTGAAACATATTCTATTCGTTTTTTTAAAGCAGATAAAGTAACAAAATTATAATTATATCTTTTGAAACTTCTTGGTTCATTTCCTCTATGACAATTTTAAAATGTGCAAAATGTAACTTACAACAGCACACGTTGTCTTCAACTCGAGTAACTACCTCATACAGGATTGTTCTTTCGTTGATGCATTAAGAAATTGAGCAAATTATTTTGTATCCTTTAAGTGTGAAGTTCTACAGAACTCGTCCGACCGTTTTTCAAACGCATCACACGGCAGACCATCCAAATACAATCTCCTCGATGCTCTTTTTTTTGCCGTGCATGTTGGAGCAACGGAAGCGCAAAACACACACTGCGTCGCCGCTTTGAGAACCATTCCACTAATTCAACCGCCGCCGGACAAGTGGAAGTGATATAGGCCGTGTTTGGGCGCGCCGTTTTAAAATCGCAAATGTGAGCCTGGAGTTACGTGTCGACGCTCTGGCTCCTTGTAGCGCACCCCGCCTCGCCTCTCCCTGAACCGTGTACTGCAGCCCGCCCCATCACGCACTCATCTCAACCCAGCAGTTCCCCTCGCCCCGCCTCTCCCGGAACCGATTTCGGCCCGTTCTCTGCATCGCGCAACATCCTTTCCCTCTCTGCCGTCCCCGCCTCACCTCATTCCGGCTTACCTCTCCTTGCCACGTCTTTTTGTTTCTCTACACTCTCCACCTCATCACTTCCCGTCTCACCGCTCTCTGCCTCACCAAACTACGTCTCTTCAGTGATTGCTTTATCAATTCCCACATCACCATTCCCTACCTCACCAATCTCTGCCTCACCACTCACTGCCACGCCACTCCCCGCCTCACCACTGTCTGCTTTGTCACGCCCCGCCTCACCACTCTCTGCCACACCAGCCCCCACCTCATCACACACTGCCATGCCACTCCTCGCCTCACCACTCTCTGCCAAGCCACTCCTCGCCTCACCACTCTCTGCCATGCCACTCCCCGCCTCACCACTGTCTGCCATGCCACTCCCCGCCTCACCAATCTCCGTTTCACTACTCCCCGTTGCACCCCTTAATTCCTTCACTCCCCGCCTCACTGCTCCTCACCTAACCATTCTCCTCCTCACTACTCCCGGTCTCAACATTCCCCGCTTCACCAATCCCTGCCCTACCCTTCCCCGCCTCGCCTTTCTCCGTCTTGCCCTTGTCTAACTCACACTGTCCCTTCAATTCACACATCGCCCATTATTCCGACACACAATACTTCCACCTTATAACCCCGCAACATTTCCCACATCTCATCATATCCCTCTACACCGCGCCCTTCACATTTACTTCCCCGCGTCACTTCCCTCAAATCTCTACACATTCGTACACCTCCCCGTATCTCCCCCACACTCCCACACTCAAGTCTGCATACCCTCTCCCCACCTCATCCCATCCCCATCCCCTTTCCAGCCCCTCCCCCCGCGTCGAGCTGCCTCGCCGCCATTCTCTATTTACGAGCGCAACAATTAACCCGGCCGGGCGACGAGGGCGGCATTTGTTTCTTTCGCCGCGGCGAGCCTTTTCATCAGCGGTCGACAACGGAACACGCGCCGCCCGCGGCATTCCGACTGGGCGCTTGTCCGGGCGGGCGCCCGCTGCCCCCGCACCGCACCGCCCCGCCCCGTCCGCCCCACCCCGTACGCCCCGTCTCCCCTGCCCCGCGCTGTCCCCCCGCCACGACCCCGTCCCCCCGCCCCCGCCCTCCCGCCCCGCCCTCGTCCCCCCGCCCCGCCCCGTCCCACCCCGTCCGTCCCGTCTTCCCTGCCCCACGCCGTCCCCCCGCCCCGTCCCCCCCGCCCCTTCCCCCCCGCGCCCTTCCCCCCTACACCTGTCCTCGTCCCCCAGCCCCGCCCCCGTCTCCCCGCCCGCCCCCGTCCGCCCGCGCCGCTCCCGCCCTCCCGTCCCCCCCGCGTCCCCCACCCCATCCCCCGCCCAGCCCCGATCCACCCCGCCACGCCCCTCAACCCGCACCTCCATGCCGCTCCGCCCCCGCCCTGCCCACATCCCACCCATGGGCTTAAAGAGCCGGAGCACACCGCACACGCCGCACTCGGAGGTAATGGGAGGAGGCTTGAGGGCGCGAATAATGTCTCTGCAGCCGATCCATTCATGGCTCAAATTTTAATTTAAAATAATTATATATATATATATATATATATATATATATATATATATATATATATATATATATTAAAATTTGATTAATATATTCTGGAATGAAAAGATCCATATATTCCCACAGTGAATTGAATTGAATTAATTGAATTGAATTAATGCCTTATTTTACGTGGCCAGACTCGGGCCATCAGGCCCGCTCTTCCATCCGACCACGCAATTTTCACCAACTACTGGCATACGCCAGCAGAGAAAGCAGGCGAGAAACAGGCGATTGGAATTTAACTCAGAGGCTTCGTTTAGGCTTGAGGATCTTTTACATGCAAGTAAACCTACTAACATGGGACAGCCGGCTTTACTTCCCCTCCTCCCTTCGCCCTTTAAAAAAATCCTTCGTACGCATTTAATGAACGTAAACATTTTCCGTTCATTAAAAGCATTATCACAATAGAATTTAAATTGTTGATGTTATGCCATGTTTAAGAATTAATACTACCTGTTTGAAACTAAAAATCTAAAAAGGGTTTTAAAGATAATAAACAGTCAAAAGTAATTTCACTACGGACGCTCGGCGTGCTAATACTCGATAAGTATGTTTTTTAACTATGTAGAGCATTCAACTTGTAAACAGCTGACATGTAAGAACTAGTGGGGCTACAAAATGGTACAGACTTTTTCGTACCAGTTAGTTCCTTTGTTTTTAATCTCGAATATCATTTTGGATTAACCCCTTCATCTTAGCTGTTCTCTATTGGCATCTATAAGTCATTTTTTCGCGCTTTCGTAACTTTTCGAATCTCTGATTGATACAAGAACTGAAATTTCAAAAGAAAATATAGAAGGGTAAAATTGCTGCTAAGGTCCGCCCCAAAGTGATGCACCGGCATTATTTTAAATTAATTTTCTTTTCTGTGTCTTTGATTCTTACAAATTTAGAAGAATCGTTCTTCTTGCTTGAATTCGTATTTAGTTCAATCTGTTTCCGCAAGTGTTGATCTCGTAGCACTCGTTTGGTGTAGTGTAGCACTCGCAAAAGTTTGCTGCTGCATTTCAGGTTTGTCGGAAGCAACGTTCTGTGAGAATGAGATAGTGACAAGCATTCACAACACAAGTTGGTGATTACACTACAGTTGGTCGGTGAAATTCCATATTACGTGGTGAATTGGAGTGAGCGAATACTCAGGATGTCCCGCCCAGGGACAGACTGCGCTCTTTACATTTGCCTGACAATGAGAAACTAATTCACAACCTCATTTCGGCTGACTAAAGTGTAACCGTGAATGAATTGACAATGAGAGTGGGTAAAGTAGAAGCGAGTTTGAGCAGAATATTGAGAGAACTGCAATTGAAAAATGCTTCTGTGTGGTGGTTTACAGGAGATATGTCTCCATTGTGAAGGCTGCTTAACAGTAGCTTAGACCTGCTGGTCCAGATTTCTCCCGTACATACCCTTCATTCAAAGGTGGCATAAGGCAGTAGAAAGAGGCGGCATTCATGTGGAGAAGTGTCGTTTTGTTCCTCAAGGATGGATAAACTTACTATAAAAGTAGCAAAAGTGTGGAAAATAAATTCAATGTTTACAAAATTGTTGTGAATTACTTTAGGAGTGACCCTCGTACATTATTCTTGAAAAACATGCAGCCGTTTCTGAAAAAATGACGTTTGAGTTTATCTGAAAATGAGCATTTTGTAGTTCATTTTCTCAAAAAACTTTTGAGCTTCCGAGAAACTGCATTAAAAGTCGTTTCAAGCACTTCTACTCCAAAAAACAACATTGTAGGCAAATAGCCGGTAATGTACATAATAACTACTTGAGAGATGTTAAAAATTTACAATTTTGTAATTTTTGAAAAACAACTTAAGAGTGGAGCGAAATGATCTTAATCCCATTTGTTACAGAGCATATAACTCTTTTTGTAGAAAAATTGTATATGCATTTTCACCCGAATTCGAAAGTGTTTCATTAATTTCGGATTTTTCATAGGTAATGGGCATTTAGCTAAAGCATTGTTACCTAGCACAAGGTCAGAGACTGCACAGTTTTTTTTATTTCTAAGCACATTGGAAAATACCAATACAGATTCAATGTCATATACGTGTCAAATAAAATTCAATTTACATTACCGGCTATATGCATACAATATTTCTTTTGTACAGAAGTGCTTGAAACGACTTTTAATGCAGTTTCTATTACAATCAATGAGAGATAGAATTATTAGTTTCCACAGTTTAATTTTAAATAAAAATAAAATATCTTTATATTTCGTCGCCATTTGCTCATCATGGTTCTCTAATCCGGAAATAGACAACAATAAGATGTTTTCTTTAAACAAAAAACATTCTTAAGTGTGATGTTTGTAGTACATTGTCATCCCATTCGTAGCGAAGAGTGTTCCTCAAGGCATGGCAAAACCGACTGATGAACGATGAGGCAATTCATAGTAGTGTGTAGTCAAATTTCAGGCGCCCTTTTCTATACTTCTTAAATTATGCTAGCGATGAAGAGGAAATCAAAATTTGATTTAATCCTTTCTCAAAGTACATTTTTATATACATTTTATTCATAAATATTGAATAATATCTAAATCTTTTGCACTTAGTTTTTTTGAGTATTGTTCAGTAGTCTTTGTTCATTATTCAGTATTCCACTACGTTACAGGACATTTATTATGAACAAAATGATATGATAGAGTTTAAGAAATTTGCATTTTTAACAGTACGTGCAAAATTGGATATATCTAACTGGCAAGTCAATGTTCTTTTAATCGAAATCTTTTAAAATTTTCTTTCTCTCGGTTGTGTGATCAATACAAATCAGACTAATTATTAGTGCAAAACGTATTCAAGACCATCAGAAATAAAAACTCTGCATAGAGCCCCATATTTTAGTTTTTGGTCAAATATATCTTTGTTTTTCTGTTTTTCCTCGGTTGTATGAATGATTTACATAGTATTGTATATTAGTGATAATTGCAGCATGTTAAAATATCCCACCAAATGGCGATTTTGTACTCTTGACAAATGTTGTAGCTGGGATATTGATTTGAAATAAACAATAATTTTAGTATTTTAACCATTAAGTTTTTCGATCTTAATATAAATAATTAACATAAATTATTTTTGAAAATGTGTATTCTTTCATTGGATCAATTTAGCATATATCATATTTATTATCAATTTAGCATATTACATAATAATTATATATAGTAATTTAAATGTGAGTATATTTCATGCTTAATTTGGTAGGCAGATCTACCAAAATTGGGGGTAAAAAAATTAAGATTCAATTGGAATAAAGACAAATGAAATGGGATGAGAGAACTGAAAGTCTAGGGCTCGGATTCTTGCAAGATCAAATATTTGCATTTCGTGACAGAGCGTGTACAGTGAAAAGTGTTACAAAATAATTTTCTTAAAATAGCAAAATTGTGAGATATGGAACGGATTCCCACGAACTTTCTCATATTTTCATTCCAAACGTTCTGTCAGTATTACTTTCCTTATTCTCAGTTGAAATGTCTGAGAGTTTTTGGGTCAAAATAGTATCTTTCATTCGCCTATTGCAGTCATTTATTACGCCTTCTGCAGGGCTGCATGTCTGTACTCTCCTGTTCATCAAACATACGTTATACATCACGCCACTCCAAACACAAACGCATGCAATGTTCTTGCTTACTGTCCTTCGGCACCTGAAAGAAAAAAAAAACATCTGACCACACACACACACACACACACACACTCCCGGAACTGTTTACCCGCGTTCTTTCTGTTCGAGCCCAGCCACGCACCCGCGGTGGCCGTCACCCCTCGAAGGGCAAACAGGGCGGTGCGCGGGCTCAGGGGGCGTTTCCGTGCCCTGTGCCGCCAGAGCGCGCTGTCCCCTGTGAACGCCACCGCCCAACCGCGGCCGCCCGCTGTCACACTGCGCACGGTCCACGGGTCAAAGAACAACCGGCGGCGGCGGGGGCGCGGGCCGACAGAACGCAACACGGCCGGCGGGGCGGGGCTGTATTTAACACGCTCCTCGTGTTGCCGTGGCCGCCCGCACTCGTTCTTTTTTTTCTCTCTCCCGCCGGTCGCGTCCGTTCCCAGTGAATGGGGGCGGCGTGGGTGGGGGTGAAGGGGGGAGGGCGTGGTGGTAGGGGTGGCGTGGGCGACGGGTTGAAACTGACCGGAATGGCGGAGTCTGTGCTGGCGTGGGTCTGGTCGGTGGGTGGTGTGGGGGAGGGTGTCTGGGTGAGGTGTGCAGGTTTTATTGAGAGCCGGCGATGCGGGCTCAGGTGGTGTGGTAGTGGTGGTGGTGTAAGTGTCGGTGACGAGAGGACGACCAATGCACAGAAGAATAGGCAAAAGGGATGATAAAGGTCAGGCGAAAATGAGTAACCGTGACGCTGACAACTCGCGATAACAACGGGCCGAGCAAGGATAGTAAGGAATGACGAATGGCGATGACATATAGCCACGACAAGTACCTCGCGGTAATGTAGGTAACAGGGAGACGGGAATGAGTTTGGAATTAGTGATCCTACCTTTGTGCCGTGGACGTTCATGAGATGTATATTGGGCAACGGAACCGAAAGCCATATGCGCTAAGAATGGAGTATTGCGCCGTTTCTCAATGACGCTATGGCAACAAAGGTCATGAAGGCGATTGATCCGTCAATCAGACATTTCTGAACATTAAATAATGAACTTGTAATGCAGAAAGACTGAAATGTGTGTAAAGAAAATTACGATAACGTAAGGTAAGATCGACGAGCGCAGGAAATAAAATTAGCATGCAGAGCAGTGACGTGTACTAAAACTTAGAAGCAGTGAGGGAGTTTCCATCCATGTTATTTACGACACATTGATATTACGTAAAAGAGTAATATACGAAGACTGGCTTCCCACGCTTACTGATGACGGCCAACTATGTCGGGGAAGGGATATATGTTCCTTGAGAGACAAAGCTCTAACAGGCCACGTTAGCCTCTTCCATACCATTGATGATGACTATTTTTTATTATTGTCTGCCACCGAACGGCCATGAAGCTGTGCAGCAAGAACTACCCGGGGCGAGGCGCGCTGGAGAGCAGGTGTCGCAAATGAAAAGGGATGGCAACGCCGCTGTTGGTAGCGGTAGCCCGTATTGACAGGCGAACCGTGTCGCCAACCGTCTCTCGGCCGCCGATTTTTTTTCGACTCTCTGCGTTCGATCCGACGCACCTGATAGAGTGGATGGGCATTCCGGAATAGCCGAGGGGGAATTTGGTGATATTCATAAATATTTCGGTTCCCCCAACGAGAATGCCGCTTTATCGAACGAATGAATGTGCGGCGGCCGAATTCGGTCCGTTCCGGAACTGTGAGTTCCAAAAATAGTCCGTGTGCATCATAGAACTTCTATTGCAAGAGACGATCGACATAACGAAACAAGCAAATAGCAGAGTTGTGGCTTTGGAATGAAGGTTGCTATTGAGCGGAAAGTTGGAACATCGAATAATACTTTGTAATGAGTTTTCTCCAATGAAACACTTAAATTGTATGGAATAGAAAGATTCTAATTGCCGCTGTCGATGGTGGTGTAAAGGCGGATAGAATATGGGAGTTATAACGTCAGTTTTTGTGGTCACAATTGTCAAATGGAAGATGAAACTTTGTCAGTTAGTAACGTTTTGTGTGTTTACATTTCACTGCAAAAACGTATTTTAATGAGTTGTGTCTAACCTTCCGAATACGTTGTAAGTTTTATCTTGATATAATTTTTATTCTCATTCATTAACAAATTAATCGTTTCTGCCATTTATTCATATCAAAACATTTAGCCACGAATCCAATTTTGATGAGACACTTGTTTTTACTTAATTTACTACATTAACAGTTTTGATGATACACGTTATTGTTAAAGACTTGAAAATAAAATATTATTAATTGGTGAATACGCCGATTTATTCTGAGCTGTGACATTCAGCTACGAGAAATTCTCATTTACATAATTGAGCCAATTACAGATGAACAAATCAATATCAGATAACGTCAAATGTCAAAAGAAGCACTTGCACGGTACAAGCACGTAGTCACTTCAAGTATTCTCTTTTCAGAAATCCGATTTCACGGTCTGACGTTGATCTCGGCGCATAGATAATAGGCTCGTAGCGCATGAGGCGGTCCGCAGGTTGCAAAGTTGTGCAGGCGGGCGCGCGGGCTCCTTGTCTAACGATGTTTGTACACACGGCCGCCCTGATTGCGCATCCAGCTGCGGGTCAGCGGGCCCGCGCTAATGGCTCCATTGCGGCGCGCGGGCAGGTAGCCGGGGCAGTCGTTGCACCCCGCTGGCTGCGCCTGCCTCGCCCTAGTCTTCAGCAGTCGGTGGGGCCCTATTCCCGCTTCCCCACTCCCTCTCCATCCAACTCCTCCTCCACGTTCCTCACAGCATCTCTTTCTCGTATCCTTCCACATCCATCATCCCCTTCTCCCTCCCCCTCCCACTTCTTTAATACTTCCTCTTCTACTTATTTTCATACCTGTTTACTCGACCCACAGTGTTCCCCTCCACCACCCATTTCTACCTCTCCGTTCATCACCTCCCTAACTGCATTTCTTTCTCATACTCTCCCACATCCATCATCCCCTTCTCCATACCCCTCCTTCTTCTAATACACTTCATCTACTTATTTTCCTACCTTTTTACTTCCCTCACAGTGTTCCCCATCACCACATCAGGACTCTTTCCCTCCTCTCTTCCATGCTAACCTTTCTCCTACTTCCCTTCTTCCCAACCTCATCTCCTTCCTCATCCCCTTCTCTCCATTCTACTCTTGCTTTGTTGCCTCTATTCTCTCCTAGCTAGCAATACTCCATTGTTACACATCGTCACAATTTCTCGTTCCCGAACTTGCCCCCATTACCTTTCAGCCGCAACCGCTTTTGAATGGCATTGTCGTGGTTCTATTAGTTGTAGCTCTAGAGTCCCTTCATTGTCAATCAGTCACCACCTGCCTTGTCGCCCTCGGTGCATTTACAGTACATACTTCTGTTCTCATTTCAATGGTTCAATTGCTCCGACGTTCTGCCAATCATCTTGTCGTATCAGCGGACATGAACAGTTGTTCAGGAAGAATCAATAGTAACCGAAGGGTCGTGAATGGCAGCAAGGGGATGTTAAGCATCAAGAGATCAACAGTGGTGACAGGGACAGAATGGAAATGACGTATCCGGTGAGGTCTGAATCGGCGAGGGTGAATTATAAGTCATCTCCCAAGGGCTACTCTCGTTGGAGAGAAGTCATCTGGGTGTGAAGGCGGAAGAGTGGACAGACAGAAGCTGTTAGAAGAAGCCCAAGAGCGAGGATAACGAACCAGCCGATACGAGGACAGGTAATTGTGGCGACGGCGGTGCGCTGAGCTGCTGTGGGCGCAGCCAAGTGGATGGGCGGCGGCGCGGCTGGCAGCTGTGGTGCGGGGACGGGGGTGACCGGTCGCCCACCTGCCCGCCCGCCCGCACCGCTGCCACCGCCGCCGCCGCGGCTGCAAAGTGAATTGGCCTCGTTACGAGGACGCGTTTATCGCGTTAGTCGCGGCCGACCGCCCGCCCTCCCAACCTCTGACCCACCTCAGCCCCACCCCACCGCACCGCTCGCACCGCTCGCCGCTCCTGCACCCGCGCCGCACCCGCCGCTCCTGCACTGGCTCCATTTCCCCTTCACCGCCCCTTCTTCATGTTGTACCCTCTGTGTGTGTTTTTTTTTATTTTTTATTCCGCCCTCTAGCAGATATCTTCTTGCTCTCTTCTCTCCTACTCAGTCTCTCCAGTTTTCTTCCCATCCCATTCCTGTCTATATCTGGTTCCTTGTTATTTTCTGTCCTTTCCTTACTCTTTTTTACCAGGAGAGGTGGCTCAGGGAATTAACACATGTCGCTGCAGTGCCTCTGACCGGGAGGTTCTAGGTTCGAGTTCTAACGTCGGTCGGATGTTTTACACTAGCTCGTTAGCTATGTCGAAATCAGTCGCTGTCTGGAGGAGAATTCTAGCAGCCTGCTGCTCTGATCTGTAATTTTCCGCTGTTTCAGTCGATAAACACTAGTCGAATTGCGGACGGTCCACGGAATCCGCGTGATCGATCCTTGCTCGTCCATGTCCTATCCTCACCCCTTGCTTACACACACACTAACATGCACTACACTCTCACACTTGCTGGTAACCGGTCGGGAACTTTCAGCATGTCCCGGCTGGGGCGGTGCCCCGCTGGTGGGAAATACCTGATTGGGGAAACCTCGCTAGTTGACGGTAGGTCGGCGCCGGATATCACTATTCATTTGGGTAAGGTCATTGCCACCTCCCGAGAAAAATATGCACTACACTTACAGGACTAATGATCTTGGTGGTTGAGTCCAAAATCACTAATCAGTCAATCAATTTTCTAATCCGTGTCCAAGCTGATCTCGTCTTGCTCTCTTCTCGTCTAGCCAGTCTCTTCAGTTTTCTTTCCATTTTTTTCTTGTCCACTTAATGTTCCTTGTCATCTTCTGACCTTCCCTCACACATTTCGATGTCTTTTTGGTTTTACTCGCCTTTTGCCTCTTAGCGTCCCTACGTAAACCGCTTCGAACACTTTTACAACCGTTTGTGTCATTCTTCCATTTGTTCACTTATTTCCACACTGTCGTTGTCGTCCGTTTCCCAATCTCTCTCTATGCTGTTTCCCCGTACCTAAACCAACCTCGCTCTCACCAATGACCATCACGTGTCTCATTTCCTGCCCGGGAACCCCTCAACTTTATGTGCTGCAACACACTCGGCTCTACCACCATTCACTTGCGAGGAAATGGGTTTCGTTTTGCTTCATTCAAAAGAAGACTGTGAAAATGAAGTACGACATCATATTATTTTTGTTTACTTCTTCTGACGGAAAACATTTAGAAAAATTAAAAGTGTGACATAAAACCCAACTTACAACAAATATTTAAATGAAGAAATGTATAAACTTTGAAAATGTATACAAGAAACATAGTTGAAGTTATGGTCTGTGTTTAGAGCCCGTACAAAACGCATTCTGTTGTCCATTGCTGTTGCAGGATTGTTTACGCAATATAGGATGAGAGGATAAGCACGAGGCTGTCTGCCAGATAAATCTATGCGTATGTTGCTGTTAAGATCTGTTGGTCGAATCTATCAGTACCGCTCGTTCTCGGCTGTTCTCGGCATTAGTAGCGGAAAGTTCTATTTGCTCAGTTCGCTAAGACGGAACTACTAGTACCTGGAGAGCTGGCTTAGAGCATCAACCATCGACACTGCAGTGACTCTAATTAGAAGGTTCTGGGTTCGAGTCCCGATGAAGGCAAGATTTTCGACACTTGCTTGTAAGCTAGGTTAAATTCAATCGCTGTCTGGAGAATAATTCTAGTTACCAGCTGTTCTGATTGGTGGTTTCCATGGTTTCTCCGATGTACATCAGGCAAATGCCGGAGCAGTACCCTACCAAAACGGGTCACGGACCGCGCGCAATATTTGTTACCTCTTCCTTGAGAATTTATTTAGGAATGTTTGGAAAGTAAATTTATTCATGATGCGGGATCTGTGTATTGGATTTTGGCAGAATCTTAGCGGGGTTAGGATATTTCGGATGTTGTGGAAGAAGTGGGTGGATATAAAAATATGGTTGGCTATCGGTTCTAGCTGCAATTATTTATGGAGTTGAGCATGAGAGATGTACCATTTGGCATTTGTGATGGTGTGGAGGAGGGTTCTTGATACCGAAAAATAATTTAAGGTTGTCTGTCCATCAATGAATCAATGATACTTTATTTTACGCAGCGAGACTAAGGTCACCATGACTGCACTACCCCCTGCCAAACAAATTTCGCTATGCTACTTTCGTCATCTAGCAGAGGAAGAAGGCACCACTCGGGCAACGAAATAGGCGAATTGAATATCATTCAAACTTTGTTTAGGCATGACGATCTTGTACATGTACTAAATCTACAATATGGGACAATCGGCATTTTTCCCCCTCCGAATGAAAGCGTACGAATTATATTTGCGACCATAAAAATCTACGGCTTCAATCGGATTACAATCTGCGATTTAACCCGTTATACCACCGAAACCGAAGCAGTCTGTGTGAACAACGCTATTGGCTAAACGGTCAGTAGAATTTTTCCCTTGAAATAATATTGTAAGGTCGATATACTGATGTCGCAGCCCCTTAATTTTGCAAGGAATGTTTTGATTTTTGAGGTTACTTTGCGTATAGTCTCAACAATAGTTTATAATCTTCCTCCAAAATTTTTCAAATTGTTCCTAGTTTTTCTCGGATAGAGCAAAAGATTTGCTGTGTAGTAAAGAGTTTTTCTAAATCAAAATGTTTCAAATTCAAGGAACCTAGATTTGGACAGATGTATTAGGATATTACAATTTTGAAGATCATTTGAAGAGTTTAAGTAGACGGACGGTCAGACAGGTATTTTGCCACGAACTAGTTTCTCAAGGACAGCAAAACGTGTATTCGAACATCATGTACATGAAGAAATGTATTACAAATACGAACAAATTTATTCCCTTTTCGGATATCAGCGTTTCAGTTAACGAGTTTTTCTCAGAAAAAATAATCACTGTCAGCTGCATCATTACAATACATTCTCCTTACTATGTAAGTATGTACTGGACGAGACAATAAAAGCAATCTAATTGTGAATGTACAGCAGGAATCATGAGTAAATATTTTTTTGGAGGAAAGCGTTCGTCGATTCCTACGGCCTCTAAAAAGATTTTTAAAGGGAACAGAAAATATATTTTATTATCAACAAACATTAATAGATTTTCATAATATTTTCACTCTCGTGTGAATATATTTCTGTATTGTTCTGAAAATGAAATAGATGTGAGTAATTTTCATTTGATTCTACCGGAAGATGAGACTTATACACGTATATGTATATTAGTGTTTTACATTTAACTTAAACGATATTCAATAAGCATGAAAGTAAAGTCTGTTAACGTTTGAAATTTCCTGAAAAGAGAAGCAATCCATAAATTACCCAATCCAATTCTTACTGTTTCTAAGTCATCCCATGAAGTCATTTAAAATGGCGGATAGGCCAGTAGCCCCTCGCCATGTCCTGCTCCAGCTGCTACCGCCTCCAGACCGCCCACCGCTCGTTAGCTATCAGACGCACGCGGCCGCGTTATCATGCGGTTATAAAGCGGAGGAAATTATTTGGTGGCTGGGGTGGCACGCAGGGTCTACGCATCCGACGTGGTTATCTGTGACCTCGTCCGCAGACGGCGCCCATGCCGCTCTCCTCGCCGCCCTCCTCGCCGCCCTCCTCGCCGCCCTCCTCGCCGCCCTCCTCGCCGCCCTCCTCGCCGCCCTCCTCGCCGCCCTCCTCGCCGCCCTCCTCGCCGCCCTCCTCGCCGCCCTCCTCGCCGCCCTCCTCGCCGCCCTCCTCGCCGCCCTCCTCGCCGCCCTCCTCGCCGCCCTCCTCGCCGCCCTCCTCGCCGCCCTCCTCGCCGCCCTCCTCGCCGCCCTCCTCGCCGCCCTCCTCGCCGCCCTCCTCGCCGCTCTCCTCGCCGCTCTCCGCTCTCATTACGACGTTACGTCTACACGAATAAATGGATTGCCAACTAATGGTGATAAATTGTATATTTTAGTGCATTAAAATTAACGAACTTCATATTTTTAATTATAAATTTATTGCATATCAAATTTAAATGTGTTTCTGCTAACAACTGAGAATAATTTGACTAAAGTTTTTGATTATAAACTCTTTGCAGTAATAAAATGAGTGAGATGGGTGTAGGATTTAATTCATAAATTGACATCTACAGAATTACATTACGAAAACATTTAAAAAATGTATCAATAGGTAAGATATGTCTTTATGTGATCTTTTAGTTATGAGCTGCCCTTTCAAAGTATGTTGCTACTCACACCTTCATATACTTTGTTCAAAGACAAAATAAATTTAATGAAAGTCATTACTGTATCATATTCTATTTGATCTTGTTGACAATACTCTCGAAATTAATACGAAATAACAAACAATTCACTTCTTATCTCTGCCTCTTTATGTATATCGCTGATAACCAAAGAAACATTGAAAACGATGTTTCATATGACGTCAAGGATTTTTTGTGAAACGGCAACGGCACAATGTTTTAGCTGCTTCAATATTATTGTTTGAAAATTTAATGCGCCGTAATATTCCATTTATCAAGTTGGAATTTTTTTCTTGTTGCAAACCGAATTTAGACACAACCTCTCGTTTATCATTCAAGTAATCGCAGTACATCGGCTGAAAACAAGCGGTAACTGATTGACTAGGCTATCCGGGACGAGCCGCGTCACTGACATGGTGGCTAACGTTTCGGCAAGCGTATTGTGGCCTTCTTCAGAGTGTATAGCTTCAGACCGGATAGCCTAGACAACACAAACTCCGGCAAACACAAATAGCGGTAACGGGTCATGCCTTCCCACGTGGCCGCTGCAACCCCACAAGCGCTTGAAACCACGCGAGCCACTCCAGCTCCAGTATAGACGCGCGCACCGGCCGCCCACGCGCTGCGGTCGCGCTCCTCCCCTCGCATCGCCCGACCTCCGACGCTAGCACTACGGCTGCCCTTCCGGGTGCCCACGCCGCTTCCCTCGGCTAGCAGGTGGTCCCTCCCGTTCCGTCACGCCCTCCTAGACATCGCACTCGTCTAGCTCATTGCACTTTCAAATCGTCTCCTGACATCGAGTCAGTCTTCTACCCCGACTCCATTTTGTTCTCTCTGCGCACCAACGTTTCATCCGACCAACGGTGCATCCCAACAGCCTTTTATCTGACCGCCCTTTCATTTGATCGCCCTTTCATTTGATCGCCCTTTTATTTGCCCGCCCATTCATCTGACCGTCATTTCATCTGACCGTCATTCCATCTGACCGTCATTCCATCTGACCGTCATTCCATCTGACCGTCATTCCATCTGACCGTCATTCCATCTAGCCGCCATTCCATCTGGCCGCCATTCCATCTGGCCGCCATTCCATCTGGCCGCCATTCCATCTGGCCGCCATTCCATCTGGCCGCCATTCCAGCTGGCCGCCATTCCATCTGGCCGCCATTCCATCTGGCCGCCATTCCATCTGGCCGCCATTCCATCTGGCCGCCATTCCATCTGGCCGCCATTCCATCTGGCCGCCATTCCATCTGGCCGCCATTCCATCTGGCCGCCATTCCATCTGGCCGCCATTCCATCTGGCCGCCATTCCATCTGACTACCCTTTCTTCCGACCATCATTTCTTCTGATCACCCTACCATCTGACCTTTTTTTCATCCGACCATTCTTTCATCTATCTACCCTTTCATCCAACCACCATTTCTTCTGATCACGCTATTGATCCTATTTTCATCCGACCACTCTTTCATTCCGCCACTCATCCATCTTGCCAATGTTGCATCCCGCCATTTTTTATTCCGCCACTCGTTCATTCGACTGCGCTACTGTTTCACCGCGACAGGTAAAATTTGTCGTTAAACCAAATGAATCGGAGAGAACAACAATGTTCGATGTGCAGGAGCTTCAAATTTTGAATAGCTCCAATAGCAAAATAGTTCCAAGTTCCGGATATCGATATGTGTTTCATTACATTAATAGTTGCAGGACACTCCACTGACGTCACAAAGCTCACGAACAACTAACTTTTATGTATGGAAACATGAATTTATATATTAGAACAGTTTTCAACCATTAACTCAAAAACGACAAAATGTGACATCGAACCTTTTTGTTTGCACCGATTCAGGTTAAGAACCTTAATGTTTGATGGCGTCTCCGATCCCCACAGCATTATCATCTACTCCGGTACCCTCCGACCTTTTTTCACAATTGTAGTTCAACACCAGATCGATGTTTGCTCTTTGTACTATGCTCGCAGTCTGTCACCTCTTCTGCATTATCTTTTTCATTCCCATGCATTCTTATCGCTCGCAACGACGCCGAGTCAGCACATCAGAGCTTGCAGTGTACGAATACGAAAAGCTGCAATCGGATTTTTCTGTTCCCAGAATTATCTTCACTCTAAATCACGTTTGCTACTACGAACTTAATGAACGTTCGGTTGCAGTTTTTTTTCGTAATAAAAGATTCATATTTTTCATCTCCTTAATTTAGTACATCTCAAACGCGTTGGATATGTAGTTCGAAATTCCTATAAAATAAATAATGAGAAACGAGTATCAGATTTTACTAAAATATTATTCTACGGTCTTCAAAACGTGATTCAATGAAACAAAACCCGACTTTTTTCATACAAAAAACATGAAATATTGAAACTAGATATATCAAAACGGCACATACTTTCTAGGAATTTAGGTAAAATTTCATTATGAACTGTTTGAACACACAAATCTGTAATTTTCGAAAAATTAAAAATTTACATCAGAAAATGTCTAGAATGTCCATTTATTCAATGTATTCTTCTGATTTCAGTTAGAAAATATAGTTTTTAAAATTGTCTTTATTTCACAGATAATTCAGTGAGTTGAGAAAATTCCATTTACCTCTTTTCAAGCTTGTACGAGTAATTGCTTCTTTGAGCCAACACGTTGAACACTTTCCATTTCTCGTTGATCATTTTCTTTAGACGAAGTACCAAGTAATGTGCGCAGACGGACAGACAACGGACAGACATTTTGTAAAAAAACAACACTTTTTTGGTCTCACCTTAAAATGTGTATATCCGTTAAAATATCAAAATCAATTTTCGCAGCCACATTTCTGTACACTACTATTTCTAGCTCATATAAACAATATCTACATGCACGAGAAAGTAAAATTTGTTTTAAATTCGCAGGTCCTCAAGCCCAGATCTTTAGGTGGATATTTATATATTCAGTTAAGAAAATATATGTGAATGTTTTAGGAGCTAATTGTTCACAAGCAGACAGATTGTTGAAAGAACTGACTAGCAAATGATACAGAAGTAATAATGAAAGCAAATGTGGCATAGGAAGGAGAAAAATAAATCAGCTTAGTACCCAAACGAGGCAGAAACTTTACAGAACGTAGTTCTTTCCTACCTTAGTGTTTCTTGGGATGACATGAAATAACAAATGGCGAATATCTACAGAGCCGACAAGATCGGTGTTCTGTAATGTATACAACATTCAAGGAAGTCATACCCAAAGGAAGCTAATTGAAAGAACTATGTAGTACTTTACATCTAGGGAGGTAATAAAGGCCGCAATGATAGTCTTGCGCCAAGATCCCGAAAGTTGTTCATTACCCCGGCGACTGGAAGGCCAGGACTATTCATGAAGTGTTATGAAAGTAGTGGTCTTTTGAAATTCTGGGGGGTGGCAACCTTATGACACCACCGTACATTCTACCGTGAATGGCGTCAAGCTGGAAAATAACAATAACGGTGTATCCACAGAGATGGTCGACAAAGAGAGCAACCAAGCCAGGCGTACATCACGGAACATTATTGCCGTAACTCAGGTAACGGAACATTGTGCACACTCAAACTTGCACACTCAAAATTCACTGCTGCATACAACGTCCAACTACATGCCCCTGCTAGATGCCCCAATGAAAAACCTGAAGCAATGGTGAGGAAAGAACTGAACAACGGAAGACGTGTTTCAGAGGAGTAGAATAACCCCAATCCCCGAACGTTGCCGTGCCCGAGGGCTAGCGTCTAAGAGAAGTTAAAGGTATTTGATTTACAATCCCACCCATTCCACGAATATCTAGAAGATCATTTATATCATGAATAATAATACCCCACATATAAATAACAAAACCTTAAATAATGCATGAGTCAATAAATGAAAAAGGCTAAATCATAATAACCCAATCCAATTGTTCTTATTACACCGGAATGAGGACGAATCGCCCATCGGAGCCGGGGCGAAAACGAAGAGCAATGCAGCGCAGCGACGCAATGTGAGCTGCAATGGTGAGCAAAGAACTGAACAACGGAAGACGTGTTTCAGAGGAGTAGAATAACCCCAATCCCCGAACGTTGCCGTGCCCGAGGGCTAGCGTCTAAGAGAAGTTAAAGGCATTTGATTTACAATCCCACCCATTCCACGAATATCTAGATCATTTATATCATGAATAATAATACCCCACATATAAATAACAAAACCTTAAATAATGCACGAGTCAATAAATGAAAAAAAGGCTAAATCATAATAACCCAATCCAATAGTTCATATTACACTGGAACGGGGACGAATCGCCCATCGGAGCCGGGGCGAAAACGAAGAGCAATGCAGCGCAGCGACGCAATGTGAGCTGCAATGGTGAGCAAAGAACTGAACAACGGAAGACGTGTTTCAGAGGAGTAGAATAACCCCAATCCCCGAACGTTGCCGTGCCCGAGGGCTAGCGTCTAAGAGAAGTTAAAGGTATTTGATTTACAATCCCACCCATTCCACGAATATCTAGAAGATCATTTATACCATGAATAATAATACCTGCACATGTAAATAATATAGCCTTCAATAATGCACGAGTCAATAAATGAAAACAAGGCTAAATCATAATAACCCAACCCAATAGTTCTTATTACACTGGAATGGGGACGAAACGCCCATCGAAGCCGGGGCGCAGCGGCGCGTCCGTGGAAACAGCGCAGGACGGGTTCGCGTCGTGTCGGGACGCGAACGCGGTGCCAGTGGGTTCAGCACCGTGATACCCGTCGCCGTCAGTTTGATTACACGTAATTTACGGGTACTCGCCGCACCGCGCCGCGTCGCGCCGCACCAGACCACACCGACGGGTCCGCCTGCTATTTCCCGCCCTTCATGAAACCAGCGCAGCGGCGTGCGTTGTATTGAAATACATCCAGCGTTCAGGGGGTGGGCGGGGGAGGGGGTGCAAAGAACGTATCGGGTGAAGTTGAAAGCGAATACGACTGGACGTGACCCGCGTGGAATGGAGAGGATAGAGACGGCAACGGTTTCGCCTAAATGAAACGAAATAGTAAAAGTTGCCGAGGCTGCAATTGAAGTACCGTCTATTCGGGTCAGCTATTGTAGTGAAGTTACAAAAGTGAGAAATAACGAGAGGAGAACATTTTCGAAGTTAAGTGAACAAATTTTATTTGTAAATTTTCCTCTCTAAATTACTATATAGGGAGGAAAATAATTGAAATCAGCTCAATTATATAATCTCGAATTGTTGCTCATAAAATCCGTGTTAAGGTTCTATTGAGCTATAAATTCGCGCACACAACAGAATTAAGATTTATTACTGCTGTTAATATAAGTGGTTAGATAGATGGTTAATATAAATGGTTAATATTAGTGCAGCCAAATAGTAGGTATGCACTAGTTTGTACCCGAAATACGCGATGTGCGAATGAAAAAAAGTGCCAAGCTTAATTCAGTCATAACAGAAGATTTTGAACTAAATATGGGTAAGTACATCAAAAGTTAGATCTAGTTGTAGCATTTCCGAGAGCATTAAGACATTTTAATTTTGGGGGGTACTTTACATGAAGCCTCTATTACCTGTAAAATCAAACCTCTATTATCACTATTTTGAACATATTCTGCATTTTTCCTTAAATATTTTGGCCAGAATAAAATGTTGCCGTTCCTATTTTCATTAAAACCAATGAAACTTCTATAATTTAATTTATTATAAATGTCCTACACCTCCAATATTAAAGCCAGGGATTTTATATAAGTGCAATTTATCTCTCAATTTATTACTCGTCCTTTAAATAATGGCATGTACTCATTTTTTTAAAACACGAGTAGTTGTCGAATAATAACTAGTGATACTACGAGAAGGAAAAGTTTCAGTATGCAGTGATTACTACAAATATCATTAGCTGACATTTCGAAAATTTTATTTTTTTTACATTAAAGGATTTTTTATATAAAATATTGTTGCTGAAATAATAATAATAATAATAATAATAATAATAATAATAATAATAATAATAATAATAATAATAATAATAATAATAATAATGGGATGCTTTCTTATAATTGTTTTGAAACATATGTAGAATAAATTTGGCATGTAAAATATTTTAACTTCTTAATTCCTGTAGAGCATTCTGCTTAGTAATAGCAAACTATAAGGTCTAAGAGGTGAATGCTAATGATTTGATCCAAATATTCCCTTCAATTTGAAATCAAAACTAAAGTGAAGCTGATAGCCTAAACTTAGGAAATATAACTATCTTAAGTGTTCATTTTTCGCATAAATTCGTTGTGATTATTGCATTGCTAAGTTTAAGTTTACACCTTGAGTTTCGAAACAACAGCTACGTGTCCCTGTTAAAACATTAAAATAAATATTTTTATTCTAGGCAGCATTCCATCTCCTTCAAATATGACTTGGGAAGAACTACAACCAAAAATATTTTAGAATAATTAAAGTAATTAATGAACAATACAACAATCCAATTTAAATCAATTAATACAAAATATCCAAATACAAAATTTCAAATTATGTTCTCAATTTCCGCATTTCTTTATTATAATTATTCATTATCAATTGTATGGAACATAAAATAGTATTTTTTAACGGCGTAAAATCAACGAAATCTATTACCATTAAAATCTTGGAGTCTGAATATTCTAAGTTGAATTAAACTCATATCGGGCATTTCAGGAATTTATAACTAAAGAATTCATAACATTTCATTATTCATGTACACGTAAACGGAGAGGTTCGATAAATCAATAGCTGATCTAAATAATAAAACTGAAAGATGCAATACTGTTTCTTGGTGCATTATTGTATGACCCTTTTACATGAAAGCTTTATCTGCAAGTGAAAGTAGTTGAACTAAAGTGAAGCTACTAAAGTGAACGTAAAAATTAACTTCATTGATACCGGCTTACAATTATGTTCCAGCACAGCAAAGCCGTTGTAGAGCATGCTTACGCAGATTTCAGGCTTTCCCGAGCGGTACAAGTAATGCGTTAAGCCTCTCATTTAATGCCGGTCTAATCATCCGTTCATATCCATGTTGCGCAACTGGACACATATTTCACAACGAGTAACGCTCATCAAAAACTGACGAGGCTCAAATGCACTTCACAAATAATTGAATGTCGGCGTTTATTTAACAAAACAGATCTTCAAAAACATGAGTAATATGCTAAATAAGCCTCATGTTTAAACAGAAATGATTTAGCACGCACATAATTTTTGTTTCTAATTGATTAATTAAGCTAATGTCTGGTGTCTACAAGCCGAGGGCGATGAAATTACAGATGAGGGCAATTATTTTATTCCCATTTTTTTCATCTCTTCTCTCGATGGGCGAAATGGGACGCGATGCATGTATTAATGCATCGTCAATTCATTGTGACGGGCACAGGGGAGCAGTTCGGTGATTGCTCAATGCACGCGTACTAGCGTGCAGACGCGGACTCAAAGCGAAATGTTGTCGATCGGGGTGATGGAGAGAGTTATTGAAAATCGCGACGCGAACTGGACTCGGGCGAAAAATCAGTGCACAAACAACACAACCGCAAATCCACCTTTCACATGGTCCCCGAAAGGAAAGAATAAAAATTCCAATTGAAGGCTAATGAATGGTGGCGCTCCCACCATGTTAAAAGCGTTTGAATAGATGACCACTCGCGGGAATATGCCAACAGTTTCGCTTCGCTTTGGTCGGGTTGCCACAACGACACTCTCTGAGAAACGGTAAATTAATATATTTTGATAGCGTACCGAATATTTTGGCTTGTCGTGGCTAGCTCTTGGTCAGCGTGCTCGCTTTCCACTACGTGGCCCCGGGTTTGATTCCCCATCAGGCAAGAATATGGTGTGTGTTTTCCTTGCCCCTGTGTATGTCCCAGAGTATGTTGCTGTGCGACGGTCAAAAAATTCGCTTCTCAGGTTGAGAAGACCGGAATATTGCCTGTGGATGACTACGTGCTCACCACACGTACTTCTTAATCTCCCTAAACGTAATTGCTCAGGTAAAAGTAAGTAGTCTCGCCAAGTACATACATACCGAATAAATTGAAATATTGGATCAAAGCGCTCTTTTTCATGTTTAAATCTTTTTATTTTAAAGTGTTAATAGTAAACGTCACTCTAGTAGTAGCAGCGGTGATCAAGCGTCACTCTAGTAGTGAGCGCTTTGATCCATTTCAGATAATTTCAATAATTTCTATGATCATCAAAATCCTACTCGAAACTAACAGATCCAAATCGGAATTGACTTCTTGTTCGGATAATATGATAATGCATGACTTCCTTCATACGTAAAATAGTAGCTACTGATACCTCCAGTTATTACGTTATGTGAAAATATTTACTTCAGCAGTTATATATTCCATTTTCCAAACTGAAAGGTTTACAAATTTGTCCGTGTTTCCTTGTAAGCTATGAATTTTCGGAGACGTCAATGCTCTAATCGACATTGTTACTCTTTTTACTGACTGTGCAAAGCAAAAACGAGTCATATTTAAGGGGTATTTTATATTTTATGTTATCACCTACCGTTTGATTGATTCTATTAGTATTCTTACCTCACATATAATTAATCAGTCCGGACAGTGTTAATGTCGTAAGCTTTATAAAGTACTTAAAAATTTAATAAGGCGAATTCTAGATATCCAGCGTGCCATATTACAGTGCACAAAGTTACTAAAACCGATCTGTGGGCAGTGGTGGCTGGATCTTACGGACTCTAAGACGGCGCCCTCCACAGAAAAAAACAATCTCGGGAAAAGTTACATAAAGTATTAAAATTTCAATTAATTTTCTTGTTTAATTTGTTGCCATCACCACTAAAATTTTTGAGGGCGAATTTAGTTTTATGTTTCCGCTTAAGCAATAGATAGAATGTTTTTGGAATGGGTTGTATTGTGGACTACCGCAAGTCCATTAGTAGCTGGTGCCTGCGAGGCAATGGAAGCTTGAGGAAGAGTGGGGGTACTGAAAATAGGTTGAGATCAGAGTGCTAATATTAAATTTGTACACTAGAAAAGCACGCAGTAGGGTAATTAAAACTACATTTTTTCTTCTTGGGAAAGATGAGAAGAAAGAGGAAATTCAGATGATGATTAATAACAATATAATTTCTAAAAAACATAACTTTCATGGATATAATAACAACAAAGCTCAGATCACAAAAACTCAAAACCTTTTTTCATGACATTTTGCATATTGTTCTGAAAAATGCAAATTTATGTTCATCTAGTGATTTGATACCTCACCTAACGTTTATGACATGGAAAGCTACAAACGTACTGGAATGACAAGCAGTATTTACCACTATTGTTCAATCCTGTCACAAACCTATTTATGGCATATGAAACTTAATCTGAAACGATAAAGCCCGAAAGGGTATCATTCACTTGTGATGGACGAAATTTGAGTTAAAAGATCATGATCTCTTTCTAGTTAAAATTCAATGCTTCTACGTCACTTGATAATTTGTCGCAGACAAAACAACGCTGGAAGTATTGTGCTTTTTGCGGGCGTATCGTTTTCAACATGAAATATTTTATCTCAATGGATGGCTACGTTATTTCTTATTGCTCAATAGAAATGTTTATTTACAAAGTGATGTATCTTCACAGAAAAAAAGAATATCATATTCAGTGTCATAGTTCAAGATAGGATTTAACGGATTTCAGATGCTGATTTTAACAAGAGATAAGCACTATTTTGACAAAATAAAAGTACGTCACTTTAGAATTATGTTATTAAATTAAGTTTCGTAATGGTTTCGAATGTAGGTCTTCAGTTTAGCAAAATATTTAATTGTTACTATTGATGTTTTAGCAATGCTAATGTTGGAGAAATTTTATGACAATATTTCATACTCCTCTTCTTTAGAAACTCTTCCTTAGAAACTCACCAAATCACCTATAGTGAAGTTATTTTTCGCCTAATATCTCTTCTACGAATGTATTGGTGTAAAAATAATGAATACTTAGTTAATACCAAGTAATTGAATGTGTGGCCGTACAACATTTTAATGTTATCATAAAGGCGTTTATTAGTACAATCTTCCCTATGTTCGATAAGTCATTATGCATTATTCTTTCTTATTGAAAATACTTCAAACTTTAAAGAATTGAATTTGTGTTATATTTATTAGAAATGCTCGATTTCAACTATTTTACATTGAAAAATAATAGTAGGAAGGATCACAGGCACCAAATAAATTTAATACCGCAGAGAACAGATGTCGGGAAATTTTCTTTCACAAATCGAATGATAAATTAATGGAAGAGATTGAATGCAAAAACCTTTGAACCCTTTCCTCGAAGCCTTCAATAGTTCAGGGAATTAATTTAGGTTATTACTAAGTAAATGAGGGACTTCAGTAAGAAAAGTAGGTTATAGAGAGAAGCATAAATGATATATTGTGAAGTGAGATGTCGTGCAGTTTAGAGCACAGAAATAATGAAGGAGGTGGTTTAAGGGTCATATTGAAGTGAAGTGCAGTGCAGTGCCAGTGCAGTGTAATTTTATTTGAACAAACATTCAGTGCGCATTTAGATTATAGAAGTTTCTTTTTCTTGGGGTAATTTAATGTTATATGAATCAGTCTGTTTTTATTATTATTATTATTATTATTATTATTATTATTATTATTATTATTATTATTATTATTACTGTACAATTTGCGTGTTTGATACATTATAATATTTATGTAATTAGCGGCCGCCGGGTAATACCGAATTGCAGTTTGAATACATTTATTATTATTTATTATTACTAATATTCGTACGTACGTTGATCAATATCCTATCCCGTACGGTCTGAGTATTTTCTGAAAACGTATTCTGTCAAAAATAAAATAGTTTGCCTGCAGATCTGATCTTAAATGTATCAGCCTTATTCCAATAAAAATATTTACATTATTAATTTAATTCTATATTCACATAAACTTTGTCTTTACTTTTGTGAATTACTTCTGTTGGCATGCCATTTAATCGCAATATTAATTTCTTTCATTAACTAAGACCTTTTAAATGTCTATCTGACATTCTCTTTGCAAAGAATTGTTAAATTTGTTCGCCGTTTTCCATGGCGCATACTCTTCGTGGAGATGTTGGAGACTGTAACGCCGAAGAGAAGTTTTCCCACGAAGAATATTTAAGTCCAACGGGAATCTTCCGCTCTTGTATCTTGATGTCAGATTTGGAAATTGTGGCCCTCTAATCTGAATATCAATTACCCATGGAACCACTAAAATTATGAAATAAACAAAATTAGTTTCCCAAACCTAATAATACTGCACATACAATTTACAATTGATTACTTTCACAAACATCGTGGATGGACATTTTTCTTTCGACTAGCTTTTTCGCTCGTGTTGGTTAAACGTCCTGTTTCTATTAAAAGAAATACTATTCCTTATAATATTTTCATCATACACAAGAAGATAAACTGAACATAAAATGTATACTACTACATAGAATATTATCTCCCGTATGTGAATATTTTTCATGAGCGTAACCTTCCATGTTTAAAATATCATCAGCAAGCGTTAGCTTCCGAATCTGAATTCCGTCTTCAGGCTTCTACTTTAGAATCTAAATAGCTTCTGATAAAATACTGGTTCTACAAAAAAAATTAGACCTCTGTTTTTTTGACTTTTAACTTTCTATAACTAATTTTGACATTGGTCTTAACGCGCCTGCAGATAGTCATTTATTCTGTCCCGGTGCCTACACATGTACTAAAGCGGGTCACCATTGGTTGTTCATTCTTCATATGGCGCAATCTAATAAAATTTATGTTTAAAACTCAGACAAATCCTAAATCATGAATGTGTTGATATTCTATTTCGAGTACCTAATGTCCGATGTTTTCTGTCTATTCCATCCGCGAACATTTTTGTGTTCCGAAACTCGTGTTGGAATTTCGGCGTTTCATTTTCGACGGTCCATTATTGCTAAAATATAGATGTTCTCTTTCAAAATACGTTATTCCACTCGTATATTGTAATTTCCCTGTTTCAGTGTCCTAAAATAAGTTATTGCTTCATTATATTTCTATCAATTTTTCCCTTGGAATGTTTGGGTGTATACACACCAGTATTTTTCATGGGGAATGTGAATATATTTATGGTTTACTGATATATAAGACTTATGTATTGATGAACATTAAAATATTTTAATCATTCATTTTGTTCGATGTTCTAGATGCCTTTAAACCCTCTGTGAAATTGAGAGATCTAAATCGAAGAGGGTTCAAACTTAACATGAAAGCCAAACAAAGTGAAAATATTAAAATTAAGAGCAAAAGTGCAATCGTACCTAGCCCTTTAATGCACAGAACTATTTTGCGACTTAGGGGGCCTCAGAGGCCGTAAATAAAACAGTAACTTGGGGTCCAGTATAAAGAAGTAATGAATGCAATGATTTTTATGATTAAAATAAACTTGCGTTTTAAAATTTTACTTTTCCGTTTACATATGTATATACGGAGTAATATACGTAGTATTGGGAAATGTGTAGTATGTAATGCTACGGAAAATAGATATCGTGATTTTAACAGAAATACACGTTTTGGGGTCCCATGCTCACGTAAGTGTTTTTTCAAAACGACTGTCCGTCCGTAAATAACGTTAGCGGCTAAACCGATCAGCCAATTTTCTCCAAAATTAATATTTTTCAATCGATCTGTATGATGTCGAGGCCTCTTGAATTTGAAACCGAAATTTCAATTTTGGAGGTACTTTACATAAAACTCTTGAGATATTTTCGAAAAAATTGCTCCATTGTTTTTAATTAAATTTCGTTGTCGGGTAGTTTGAAGGACGGTCAAGAAATTAGAAATCTCTTGATCATAAAAAATCCCGATTTTTCGAAAATTGCAAAAATTAATAATTTTTCGGGGTCTTCCTACTACTACAATTACGATCATACAGATTTTTTTCCCATAATGACATCTGTTCCTTATAGATAGATTTTGAAATAAGGTCATGTAAAATTTTTCAAACATTTGATTAATTTTCGCGTAATTTTGCGTGAAAGTACGGGTGAGAAAGTATGGATTGTTTTAGCACAATTAGTTCTTAAAGTATTAGACAAAATTTGTGAGTTTTCGAAATATAACACATGAATAAAGACTCACTACCCTCTAATAAGCGTTTAGAGATCACTACCTTCAAAACTAGAAATTACCGAAGAACATAATATTTTATGATAACAAAACAAAGCAATGTATTTTAGTTGAAAACGTGTGATTTTATCGGTATAAACACTGATTATTTTATCAGCATGAAAACGAATTTTAACGTTTATTAGCATTCCATATAAGTTTATTATGTGGAAAAAATGATGCTTTTTGAAAT
>JAZDUA010001293.1:110000-115679 GCA_038098605.1 Gryllus longicercus
AGAAATCTGAGAATTGTCAAATATTGAAATTTCTTTATTTAAGTGAAAAATTTTTCAAAGTTCCTTAGGGAAACAATTAAATGTAGATCTTAGCAATTAACCTTCGTCTTTCTGTTTCATTCATGAATAATTGGCAAGATCGCAGGTAACGATGACTAAGGCGTTTTGGACACATTTCTTTGGCATTTGTGACATACCACACTTTTTGTCAATATGACAATGTCATAAATCATATTTGTTGTTATCAGAAAATAATATAATTCTTTAAATGCAGTTAAAGCTATCCATTTTGGTCCAGGAAAGTTTTTAATAATTGTAGTATGCTGGTCCTGATCGCCAAGGTCGTTAAGGACGTAGTGCCGTAGTAATCTCGGACATTCATGATACAATCACATTTAATGTATTTTAACAATGAACTTGTCTGTTTGACTATCTTGTAATGCTTATAAAAGCCAAAGAAGACTCAGAGATACACAGATGTTCAATAAAAGCTTTTAAATCCTGTTAGAGGTATATTCATTCCCTAATAGTTCCCAGTTTTAACATAAGCTTTCGATTGTACGACTTGCAAAAACTCATTTTTACGAAGATACGTTATTTGCTTTTGACGATCATGTTTACGTACTATGACAATGGAATTCTCGTCTTGCAAAAGCTCTCTAATAATTATGCTCAATTTACTACCACTAAACATGCGTGCATTTGTAGCTTTTCACGACAATATTAACCACATCCGTCAGAAAATGATCTCTTACAAACATAGAAGTCGTCCAAATACACAATTCTGTGCATTGATGGCATCAGTAGGAGATCTTATGATGAAATCAGACGTTATCCAATGGTGGTTGGCAACTAAACTATTCATATTGGTGCACTCTTGAGTCTGTGATGTACGGCTAGACAAAAAATGTCTAGAAAAGTAATTAGTTTGTAAATGTATTAAAGTTTATGGTTATAAATCATTGCCTATAGTACTCCATGCCTTTAAAGAAAGCTATCACAAAGTTGCATCGGTATTGGTTCAGTAGATTCAGAAATTATCGCTCTGTAAGTCAACGCACTTCTGTCTTCATATATTAGTATAGACATACATTAAAATTTCAAATGATCCATGGAAATGAGTGAAACCTGTGGGAATGAGAGAGGAACCAATTGCTAATTACTACCGACATAAAATTCTTTTTGGGAAGATACTTAGTCTGTATATTCTCCTGAAACAATTTATTTCATTTGTTTCGTATTAGACAAACGTTAAATGTCGGAAGTTAAAGAGCGTTCATCGCAGCCACACACGCATTCGCACATTAGTGCGCTGTGCGACGTTAAAAGTGCGTTAAAAGTAGGGATCAATGGATCTCAGCTAGCTAACGCGATTTACTTCTTGACACGCGTTTACAATTTGCAATGTTCACTTCTGGCACACCATTTTGTGTTACACCATATGTTAGCTGAATACGTATTGGAGAACAATTAGAAAATGAATAGAATAGATACGGAGTCAACAGTACACAACTGACAGATTTTAAAAGACTAATCAATTCAAGCTTATAAAAATCGGATTTGAAAAATGCTTGGGAGGAAATATTATGTGGCATTTTTTACTTCATTCCAATCGAAAATCGATGTGGAGATAACTCATGACTATCTTCTTCGAATCTACCAAAGAGTGTGTGGAATTCAGCACCTAAATAGCTTTTGGTATTTATCGAATGATCTCTTAACCTCCATTATCTTTCTTTTCAGAAGTTTAGAACGCATAGACACAACAATTAGTGTCTCCATGTCATACATGTTTCTTTACTGTCTACTCACCATCATTCACAATTCTTTGCAAACGACGAACGTTCTGACATCGAGTTCTCGCTAAAACAATGCATGTACTTCTTATGTACGTCTGGATATACCCTCTTTAATACGAATATGAATGGATATGTTAGTCTTCATGACAGTACACTAATAACGTCGTATAAATGTACTATTGTTGGACTCAAGTAACGGAAACGAACACGCATGTTCCGCTTGAAATTAATTAAAATGTCGTTTCTTCATTCCCTTAATAATTGCTCGCAGACTCAACTTGGTCCCTGCAGAATTACCTCGAGCGAGACCTGAGGGGCAACACGGTTTAGAAGGCAGCGAAGTGAGGAGGGCGTTCGGGCGGCAATTAATTTCTAATTCGAAAGTAACGATTTCATCCCACCCTCATACTCTACACGGCGCCCGCTCCTGGAATTGGACGCACGAGTAATCACCCGTCGTATAAATTGAGATTTCTATTAGGAATTCTTGAGCGGCCTCGGATTCGTCCTTAAAAAGCGAGGGGTGCCGAAAGTCGCCGAAGTTCGTCGAACCATATCGTCGGCAGCCGTGGCGGCGACGGCATGCTGAGCCGACGAAGATGACTTCTGCACTTTCAGGGCGAAGATGGTCCATAAACCGCTATCCGCTCATCGCTCAGTACAATAACAGGAAAGAGAATGGCTCAAAGTCGCAGTGAAACCGGCAATAAACAAAGGGTTATAGCTTAATTCCCAATTTTATCTTAAACCCCTTTTCTGTTGAATTCTCTGGAGACGATTCGGTAATCGGAAAAGATGCAGGAGACACTTGTTTCTTTTTTCCGCATAAAGTTATCAATGGCTCCAGCGAAAAGCGAGGAAGACAGTTTCTCTTGTGGGGAGGAGTGAGGTTTCAATGTTAACGGTATTGCTTCGTTCCTGCTATTATTTCGCTCTAATTCGGGCATACATACTAAAATTTGACGACAGATATTAAAGAGGAATATTACGAGTGGATAACCTTATTATAGCGGTCGTATTTCTCGCAAGTTAACGGCGTCCCAGCTTGCTCTACTGTTTGCTGTTTAGTTATGTTCCCTTCACGCACCGCTCAAAAGTGCGCTTAATAATTCAACGGCTAATAAACCGCTATGTGTCCCGAGCGGCGTCATGCAGCTTTCGCCGCGTAAGCAAAGCCAATGATCCGATTCTGCGGATATCGTAAATAAATTATTTCAAACCTGTGGAGGTGAAACGAGAATTATTTGAGTTTATTGCACCTCTGGAAAGAGATTACAAAGAACACTAAAGAAGCTGTGAAACGAGGGCATTGTTAAAATTATATCATAAATATAAAATGTTTCAATTAAGTTTCTTGAATATTTTAGGGCAGAGAAATAAGTGATTCTTATTTTAATAGGATTTTTGAATGGGAAGATTAATGTTATGAACACTTTAAAATAATTAACTTACTAAATGTTTCGACAGTTCTTTTATTAATACACGGAATCAATATAAATATGATTAAAATAAATGCACATATTGCATATTCCTATTTGTAATATATTATATTTAATAACTGAGAAGTTACATTTAATTAGTGCACGTTTAAGTCATTTTATATCTGTTATTACATTGACTGAAACCAAGAAATATTTTAAAGCCCAATTATCCTGGACATTAGTTTTCATGATCGAAGATCACAATGACAAAAACTTCCGACACAAATCTTCTGACTCTAAACACCACCACCACCTTTGGTTCAATACATTCTGATGAAACAGCACTTAGTAGCTTTCTGCTGCCATAGCGAGTCACACGTTTGGGTAGTCTTACTAATCCATCTTCGTAGTTCCTTCCCTTTGTGTTGGTGATTGTTTTCCAAATAGGCGTGGAACGCGGGGTGCACGGAAGGCGCGACGCGAGGCGTGGCGTGGCGTGGCGTGGCGAGGCGGGGAGGGGTGGGGTGGGATGGGGAGGGGTGGGGTGGCCGCCTGCAATGGAGCAGAGAGGCGGATGCTCGTAGGTCCTTCGTGACCGCGCCTCGCCCCGCCCCGCCCCGCCCCGCCCCGAACCTGCCACGCCCCTCCCCGCCCCTCCACCGCCCCTCCTCGCCCCTCCTCGCCCCGGTCCGCCCCGCCCCCTGCCTGTCACCTCTTCGTCGCTGACGCAGTGGAGCGAAGTAACCATACACACAAGCAAATAGTTTATTTTTTCAAGCATTTTAACAGTAAAATTATAGAGGTTGAGTATTATATACAGTTATTTATATTTACAGGTAGTTTATATACAGTTGGAACAATATAGATATTTATATACAGTTGGTATTTTACTTAACTCCTTCAATCTCAAATTATCAATTATAAAAAACAACATGTTTAAGACATTAAATTGATAAAAGGGAACATCAGTGGTCATCTAAACAAGTTTTGAACATTTTTCATACATTAGTGTATTTTTATGAACCCTAGCCATATTACTGTGAGCTCTAGGTACCCAAACGGCAACAATATTTCTCATTAATATATCTCAGAATTTACTAAAATACATATATTTCAATATTCTTGCTGATACTGACGCTGTATAATGTTTGCACGAGCTCCAAAGAGAAACAAACTTCAGATATGCACAGCACAAATGTATACTTTTGATCTATTATTAAAAAATACAAATAAGTCACAGAAATGCACAGTAATCGCGGTTATTGGTTAAAATAATATTGAAGCGGTATAATCATATCAAGATAAGGACGTATCCATATGACTACAGTGGGATGAAACTATGCGGCTGGTTTCCGACTTGCGATCCATGGCAATTTCATCTCTTCCTGCTTGAGAGCTTTGCGCTTAACCGTTACCCGAAGGCGTCAACAGACATCCAGTTTTACTCGACCTGTTTTATCTCATATACTGTCATCGGCTGCCCACGTCCCCCTCTTCTCCGTTGCTGGCCTTTGTTTGTTCCAGGGCCGCTTTTATTTTGAAGTCGATAACTGTTCTGCAGCGGGCCATATTCTGCTCAGAGTAATGCGCAAATACCTTCGAGATATGAGCAATCATGACATAGGCTTGTGTGCGTCCGGTCAGGGTACAATGAAACTTGCAAACTCTAATGTAGATTGTATGAATGTCTTTACATCGCTCCTAAACAAGAATTTATGCCGCTTGATGAATAATAATTTACTGGCTTAATTAAACGATATGAGAATTAATAATGAATGATATAATTAATATGATATAACTGATAATTAACTAATTGTTATAACTGAAAGGTAATTGATGAACTGTAATGATTCATTTTATTTTTAGTTACATTTTGATATGAATTTTTTTCACGTCGCAATCACAATTTCTAAACAGCCTTATACTTCTTTCGAATTCACTACTTAAAGAAAGGTTACATCCGCAATCGTCACCATTACACGTGTCAACTACAAAAATTAAAAGCATCTAGAATATGGCATGTAAATTATAAAAATGCGAGTTAATGTGCAAGAATTGATATGTTAATTACCAAGTCAATTTTACTTTAAACATTTGTTTCAGAAGTGAGATGTGTCAGAATGACACATCAATTTCCATTTTTGACGTAGAATGAGGTTAATTCAAAAACATCTCATTTTTTTAAATTTAGACGTTACTTTTGCAGTCTTGAGTTGGAAGTTAAAAGTTTTACACGCCAAAAGCCCCATCATGGTGCACTCCACCTCTGTCTCACCATCGACAAACAAAGAGCACGTTGCATTGAGCATTATCTGTTCACTCATTTGGACATACCTTATCTTTAGTTCCGCCACGTACGTTCTTCAATACACATAGATGTCTTATTCACAAACAAACAAATCACACTACTAATAATACAAATAATAATGGAAATATACCATTGTATATATTTTCAGTAA